>JAIUZE010010253.1:0-13894 GCA_022085475.1 Heliosperma pusillum
TACACGATTCAATCCATTTCGTATATGTAGACTAATTTCCTCCTGGTAGGAACGATAATTAAACGGCTCCTCATCTAAACCTGGCCAGATTCCCGGAATCACATTTTCCGATTCGACATGCGATGACGTTTCGCATCCAAGACTCGGTCTTACAAAGAAAACGCCGAGTACCCCAAATTCGGTAGATCAATTTACGAAAGAGGCGGAAAAGAGCTCAAGCCTCATAACAAGCGGTACGCTACATGCAAATAACACCACCTCGCAAGTAAACAACATTTGACGGCCGGGTCGAACAACGCATAGCGTTCAACTCCCAACAACGTCGTCGTATGCCCACTACACATGCAATTAAGCAGTAGGATACCTCTCCGTTCCGACATTCCAGCCTTACAAACGGGAAGGAAGCCAAGAGAATGAGAGTACAAAGCACAAGACAAAATTGTGCTCAAATCGTATCATTTGTAAAACCGACTCAAAGTGGGACATAGCAAAAACCGTCACAAAACATGTGATACAAGCGAAAGAAATATCATATATTCAACACATTCATATTATAAGTCACTACGTAAAATTATACGTTAAATGAACGATCGGAATTATTATAAATGAAAACCGTAAACAAAAATCACAAGACTTTCCAGCAGGTGCCAGCCGGTCAGGCTGACCGGCTGCCGGTCCACTGGCTCAGGCCACAAGTCAATACGAAAACCAACCTGAAAATGCAGTGTGTCCCAGCCGGTCAGGCTGACCGGCTGCCGGTCAACCGGCTGGGACCAATGGGTCATATGAAAAACAAAGGAAGAAAGGGGGGGGGTCTCAGTCGGTGGTCTGACCGGCTGCCGGTCGACCGGCTGAGCCCAACTTCATATTTCAAAATCACGTAAAACTCCAACAATATACAGCCACCGCCCCAGCCGGTGGTCTGACCGGCTGCCGGTCGACCGGCTGAGGTCAGCAGTACACGAAAATGCCTTGTTTCATCAAAGTCGACTTTTGATAATTATCGACTATCATTCTAATTCAACAATACTCATGTGAATACTCAATAAACAACATCCATCAACAATAATACACTTACCAAGCTCACTAACCATATTCTAAATACGGTTTCTAGCATAGATAACATATAAAACACGTAAATGATACCGAGTAACCCTTCACCGTTACCTTTAAGCGTCTCTACTAATCGTCAAGCTCCTCTTCAATAAGGTAATAGTCTTTGTCGGGATCTTGGAGGTCACCACTTACATAGAGATCATAAAAGATGAATAAAATTCATCTTGAGAAAGACGGGAAGATTGAAAAGCGACAAAGACGATAATTTTATTATCAATACGGATAGAGGAAGGCAAGGGGAGAAAAATGAGACGAACTTACGTGAATTCTATCAAAGAACGAAGGAGTTATGATGATTCAAAGATCGAAAATCAAGGAGGGAGGCTAGGTTTCTTAAGGAAGAAGTAAAATTTGGTTTATGTTTGATTTTGTGTTGAATGAAATTTAGGTTAAGGAGTAGGGTGAGTTGTGTAGGAGAAAAGTCAACAAAAAGTCAAAGACGGTTTGGAAGTCAAGAAAAGTCAAACTCGTCTTAAGACGGGATTTTCATGGAATCTCGCGGAAATTCCAAATACGAACTCGGAAATTCTAAATTCGACTCGAAACATAAAATTCAAATTTAAAACTTAAATTTGCTGAAAAGATTTCGTAAAATATTTCTACTAGAAAAATAGGGTACATTTCCGGGTGTTACAGGTTGACCTTTGCTCGATCATGCAGGTTGACCTTTGCTCGATCGAGCAACCCAATCCTTATGGTTTTCGAGTTTCCCTATTTTGGGTTTTAGTTTAATATTATGTTTAATATAAAAGGAAACTCATATGTGTTGGCTTACGCTTTATTACTAATAGAACTTCTTAGAAACGCTATTTTTAGACTCGATCGCTGCTGGATTAATTCGTCAAGACTATTGCTTTAGTTCATCTTTGTAATCGGTATTTACTAATCTTCTTTGTTATTCAATTTAATTATTATTAGTTCTTCAATTATTTCATTGTTCATATTTTATATGTTATTAGATATGTTTAATTCATTATTGTTGTTGTTGATTTAATCATTATGAGTAGCTAAACCTTCAATTTAGGGTTAAAGGGGATCTAGGATGTTAGAAGGGGGGTTACTTAATTAATTGTTAATTAAATCATATGGTTGTCTTTTGATTGTTGTTTTAATTTTATTAAATTGAGTTTGGCCATAATTAATAAACTAGTGTCACATATTCACCGACCGGATTAATATTAATACAGGCTACGCAATTGAATAGAATAGTTTTAATAATAGCGGCCGCATGTTAGATTTAGATCTAAAAGGCATAATTGAGTCGACTGATCTTATAACCTTAAGCAATTACATTGACCTTTTAATTGATTTAATTCATTCCCCGGATAACATTCTAGTGAACATGCATGATCCCTATACTTTTTAATCTTATTGAATTTATTTGTGTTACATTCACAATTAGTTATAGTTAAAACAACCATAAACCTCGGATTTGTTACCTTTAAGACGGACTTAGTTATTAGCAAACTAGATTATTACCGCCTCTTTGTGAATTCGATCCCCTACTTACCGCTGACTATTAGTTAGTATTGAGTTAGGATTACTTTTATTAAGGTGATATGACTTTAGCCTTATTAGTATAGTACTCATATCGAAAGGTAAGTGCTATTAGGGGTAGACAATACTTGTTAGTTTATCCTCCCAATTTTATAATTGTAAGCTAAATTACATATGCTAAACTATTCCCTAGATCCCTTCTTATAATTGTTAATCATCATATTAAGCATTAGTTTAGTTAACCTAACCACTCAATCAGTCGACACCTTGAAAAAATTCTGTTCATAGCATTTCATTTTGGACTCTCGTCTCCCTGGGATCGACTTCTTCTTCCCTAACTACATTCATTTGCCTGTTAGCTGAGTCTAAGGTTTTTTTTTTATTAGGTACGCGATAAGCCTGTCACTTCTTGACTCAAAACTTCGAAATCATCATATCACGCCTTCCTAAGCACTCATCACAAATACCTCTGCCTTCCTCGTTGTGTATCCAATTCTAGGTTAAAGACGTAAAATTGTCTCAAAGCCTTCATAAGGCAATGCAAGACAACAAATACTACGATAATGTATTCGCACGTAAAAATACTCTAACGAATGAATAAACCATACGCCACCGAGTTATTGAAGGGGAGGAAAATATATAAAAATAGGACACATTAAGCTCCCCCAAGCTAAGCCCTTGATTGTCCACAAGAAAACACACAACAACATACATGAGAAAGACAAGGGTGATGAATAACAGTCATCCCAACAAGTGAAAAATCTCATATATAACATAGAAATCTCAATGAATAATATCCCGAAACAACATAGGTATAGGGAAATACAAAATGTGGATGAGATTTACATGGCAGCGCAGCATAAAGGACTTCTGTTACACCCGCGAATTTAGCGATTATATTTTATAATATTTATTTATTTATTTATTATTATTATTATTCTAATTATAAACTGACTTTTATTAAGATTAACAACAAGTTTACAAGAAATTAGTGGGCAGCCGAGATACTATCTAGGCACCCACTCCCTTCGCAATAGCGGGGCTAAGTCTAGAAAAATGTATTTCTGAATCCGCTTGCGCAAAGCAACAACATCCGCATCTAGCTCCCCCACCGAAGAGAAGGACAAGGGTAGAAAATCATAGCCCGCCGTCATGCACAAATCCCGATACTTAACACACATACGCTGAGCAGCATCAGCAACAACATGATCGGGCACAAAATAAGACATCCCAGACTGAGTCAAGAGAAAAGATCATGTCATATCGACACACACATCACGCCCTCTGTCCAAGGATTAAAGTAACAAATCCGCCGGACAAAGGGGTTTATCATGTCCATCAACCAAACCGACGCCAACCTTCTTCCCAGCAGAAATCCACACCGGAAGCAGATATCAAAACGAGTGTCCCGAACTAAGTTATGCCGATGCTTAATGCCCACCATACCAACACAAGACACAACATGATCACCATATTCATCCCCATCAAAGACCCCAAAACAAGCAGGACATGGCCTAGACACCGCGAACAACGGAACACTAAGTCGATAGCAAAGCACACAACGATAAGTCCTCCCATTCATAGTCTGCCCTAGTCCAGATATAAGAACTGCTCACAACCATTCAGAGGAGTGAGCACCCTGCGCTGAGACTTCCATAATGCCACATGTCGCAGGGTCAAAGAGAAAATAGAGTCTGATGTAGCGGCATCCTTCGCAAAATATATATATATATATATATATATATATATATATATATATATAGAGATAGAGAGAGAGAGAAATGATCAAGAGAGTCCATCCCAAAAGAGTGAGTCCATGAGTCGTCTTAGAGGCCATTGGATGTGGAAAATGGTTGGTTGAGATTGATTCTTTAAAAATGTCATTAATATCACCTTCTCTCTACTTTTCACTAATTAATCATTAATCTACACTAATTCACTATATAACATTTTCCTCACAATTACTTCTCTTTCATCTCTCATAATATACATCCTCTCTATCTCTCTAAAACCCACAAAACTCAAAAATCCAAAAAAATCACTCACCACCTCTACTCTTTCTAAAAAAACTCCCACCACCTCCATCACTTACTCTTCTCCTCTTCTCCGTCGGCCACCGCCAGCCTTCACAGCCGGCCACCGCCGGTCACCATCGGCCACCACCGGCCACCGCCTAAACTTTTTTTTTTTTTTTTTGAAATAATACAAATACTAGATCTATCCCCACAAATACAAAAAATACTCCTCCTCTCTAAAAACACTCTCTTATATTCTCTCTAAAATAAAAGTAACCACCAAAAGAAAGAAAAAACTAGATCTAAAAAATAAACCACCAAAAGCAAGCCACCGCCTCACTCACGCTGCCACCTTCAGCCACCACCAACCTGGCCACCTTCCTCCTCTTCTTCTCCGTCTGCCATCTCCCCTTCTTCTTTTTTCTTTCTTTTTTGGTCCAGATCTGGTTTTGGTGGAGGAGGACAACGGTTTTGGTGGTGTTGGTGGTGTCGAGGCGTCGGGAAAGGGTCGGGAAAGGTTCGGTGTGAGGGTGTGGTGGCGTCGGGGTGAGGGTGAGGGTGGGGCTGGTGGCGTCGGGGTGAGGGCAGGGTCAAGGTTGTTGTTGTCGTTGTTGTGGTGTTGTGTTGTTGTTGTTGTTGTGTTGTTGTCGTTGTTGTGGTGTTGTGTTGTTGTTGTTGTTGTTGTTGTTGTTGTTGTTGTTGTTGTTGTTGTTCTTGTTCTTGTGTTTTTGTTTTAATTTCTTATTTTTTCTTTTTCATTTCTTTTTCTTATTTTTTTGTTGTTTAAATTTTCAGATTTGTTTTTTTTGTTTTTTTGATATGATAAACGGGATGTTAATAACCTCTATTAAAGTAACACAAATATTCTATTAAAGTTACACACTTTATATATTAAAGTCACATATGTAGTTTTACTGAATTTACACATGACTTTTTTTATGTTTTTTTATTATTTTTATGTTTGTTATTTTTTCAGATCTAAAAAAATGCTAGTTTTTTTTGTTAGTGCTGAAGTTTCACATATAATCGCTGAAGTTACACTTTTAGTAACTGAAGTTACCCATATAATAACTGAAGTTACACAGTTTTTTTTTGCTGAAGTTTCACATATAATGACTGAAGTTACACTTTTAGTAACTGAAGTTACCCATATAATGACTGAAGTTACCCAGTTTGTTTTGCTGAAGTTTCACATATAATGACTGAAGTTACACTTTTAGTAACTGAAGTTACCCAGTTTTTTTTTTTGCTGAAGTTACACTTTTTTTTAATATGTTTTATGTTTTTTTTTTCGAATTTGTTATGTTTATTTTAATTTTGTTATTTCTTATAGTTTTTTATGTTTAGATCTGATTTTTTTGAGTTACACAATTAAAGATTAAAGTTACACTTTTAAGGCTTGAAGTTACACTTTTAAGCCTTGAAGTTACACTTATAAGGCTTGAAGTGACACTATTAAGCCTTGAAGTTACACTTTTAAATAATAAAGTTACATTATTAAAAACTGAAGTTTTTATGTTTTTAGTTTTTAGATCTCATTATTATTTTTCAAGTTTTTTATGTTTATTACTTTTTCAGATCTAAAAAACCACCAGTTTGTACTGAAGTTACACTATTTTGGACTGAAGTTACATTATTTTGGACTGAAGTTACATTATTTTGGACTGAATTTACACTATTTTGGACTGAAGTTACATTATTTTGTACTGAAGTTACACTAGTAATGACTAAAGATAACATGTCTTAAAATTTCATTATTAAAAATTGAAGTTACACTTTTAAGGACTGAAGTTACACTTTTAGGGACTGAAGTTACACTATTAAAATACTGAAGTTATACGATTAACAGACTGAAGTTATGCTTGAAGTTGTACAATTCAGAACTTAGTAAGGACTAAAGTTACCAAAATATGCCTTAAAGTTAAATCAACTTAAGTTAAAATTTTCAAATGACTAAAGTTACATAAACATGTCTTAAAGTTACATACTTATGTCTTAAAATTAAAGTTACACAAATACGGTTTGAAGTTACACTTGTAAAGACTGGAGTTACACTCATAAAAAGATTCGAATCATATAAATTGTCTTAAGTTACAAAAATTCAAATTTGTACCGTCGAAATCATATTTTAGCTTGAAGTTACACAAATAATGGTTGAAGTTACCATCAGAAAAGGCTAAAATCACATAAAATTGTCTTGAAGTTACATAAATTCAAATTCATATAGTCGAAATCACATTTTAGCTTGAAGTTACACAAATAATGGTTGAATTTACACTCGGAAAAAGGCTAAAATCACATAAACTTGTCTTCAAGTTTCATAAATTCAAATTTATGTCGTCGAAATCACATTTTAGTTTGAAGTTACAAAAATAATGGTTGAAGTAACACTCGTAGTGACTGAAGTTACACTCATAAAAAGGCTAAAATCACATAAACTTGTCTTGAAGTTTCATAAATTCAAATTTATGTAGTCGAAATCACATTTTAGTTTGAAGTTACATAAATAATGGTTGAAGTGACACTCGTAATGACTGAAGTTACACCTATAAAAAGTCTAAAATCACATAAACTTGTCTTGAAGTTTCATAAATTCAAATTTTTATAGTCGAAATCACATTTTAGGTTGAAGTTACACAAATATGGGCTGAATTTACACTCACAAATCTCAGAAATTCAAAAGTGCTCAAAAGTGATTAACTAAAGCCTAGAGAGAGAAAGTTAATTAATTAGTGCATAGGTAATTGATTAGTGTTAAGTGTGCTTTTGTCTCTACAATCTCATCCATTCATCTCCCTCATCCAATGGCCAAGATGAGGACTCATGGACTCACAAAAATTGGTGGACTCATAAGAACCTATCTATATATATATATATAATATATATATATATGCCAATTTCTTTATAAGTTTTGGGGCAGTTATTTCACTGGGGTCACATAAAATATCAGAACATGTGACTTCATTGAAAACACGCAAGGCATCAGCAAAATCAGGGCTAGCAACAATGATACCGAAAGGACGGAGGAGCTTAGCCTGCAACTCAGCATACTGCAAACGGGACGGCAGAAAACCATAATGTAGAACATCCCCAACAGCATAAACCCCGAATCCACCAAAATGAAAAGGGAAGGTGGCAACTCGCCACTGCCAATCCCCGAAACCAGGCCTAGACGCAGTGACAATACGTTATAAAATAGAACGAAGTGCTGCATTAAAAGAAAGTTGGGCCGACCCAAAGACAGAGCAAGTACGCATAGCAAAATAGAGTTTAGAAATACCAGTACAAGCTCGAAGCAGAAGTAACTGACACTGCGGGTCATCAATCCTCGCGACGGAATCCATAAGCTATATGGTCCTAGTCACTCTCTTCGCCACAATGTCACTACCGAAAACAGGGCACACACTGACATGCCCACCTAATACTGTGACACAATGCAAAAGTGACCACTTTGTTATTGTTGTTGATTTTGATGTTGAGGTAAGCCCCGGCCGGTGGGCTGGCCGCCGCCTACCCTGCCGGCCAGGAGTCCCCTGCTTCAATGTTATATTTTGGATGAGGAAAGCCGTACCAACTAGTGGGACGGCCGCCGCCCACCCTACCATCTGGGAGGTCCTTGATGTGTTAACAAATTTTTGTATGTTAGCCGAGGTCTTCAGCTAGTGGGTCGGCCGCCACCCACCCTGCCGGCTGGGAACCCTCTGCTCCTTCCTCCTCAAATTTTTGATGTGGCCTTGGTGCCTAGCTGGGGGGCCGGCCGCCGCTCACCCCGTTGGCTGGGAATCCCCTATAGCCTTTTTGTAAATTCTTGATTTTGCTTTGTCGCCCAGCCAGTGGGCCGGCCGCTGCTCACCAATGCTTGGGACCCCATGTTCCCTCTTTTGCCTTCTTTCTCATATGCTTTCACATGTGATGGTTCTTATATTTTATTTACGTTATAATCTTATGAAATGATAAAGAATATTCATGTATTCGTTATATCGTATCTCACATGCCTTATTCACATGTTTAGTGACGGTTTTGGGGTGTTACACTTATTTGAGTCGTGTTTGACTTGGATAGTCAGTTGAGTCGTGTTTGTATGATGATGTGTAACTCTCATTTCCTGTTTGTACCCTTATACTCGTTAGAATTTACGTCAGAGCAATAGGGGTACATGCTATTATATTTTATTGAGAATATGGCAACGTTGTTGGAAGGCGAGCTCTTAGTGTACGTTTATCGACCCGGCTATAAAATGTTGTATTTTTGCGAGGTGGTGTCATTGCATGTAGCGTACTTGCATGTCTTATCTTGACCTCCTCTTCTGTGTCGATAAGCCGGATTTGGATGCTTGAGCTCTTCCGCCTCTTTCATGTGGTTTAGCCAAATTTGGGGTACTCGGCTTTCGTTCAGTCGTCTGAGTCTTGGGTGGAAAATGTTTATCGCATGTCAAATTGGGACACGTTTATCTCGTGAGTTCCGCAGGTTTAGACTAGGACCGTATTATTATTGTCGTTCTAGCCGGAGGATTAGAGTCATATGTATGCGAAATGTTTATCGCATACGGTTAAGGGAAACGTTTAACACGTGGAATTGTTCGTCTTTCTTTCAACGTACCGATGGTAGTGTGTGTCATTTACCGTGAGAGTATGTTTGATTCACATGATGGTGTGCTGGTTGTGAATTGGTTTGTTGGATGCCTTAGCTTATATTGCCTTGTGTGTCGTGTTTCTAGCCTTTTCGGTTCTATGGTAGCGGTTAGATATAAGCCGTTTAGTACCGATATAGGCGCCAAGGTGTGTCCTCCTTAGGGTTTAATGTATGATAGTTATGTCATGATTGATTGTCACATGCTCATATTGTTAATATGCGATTTTATAATTAGAATTGGCATGATACTTATACATGTATGTGAATGTATGATTATATGATTTAACTGTGTTTTTTTTCATATGATATGACTGGGAGAACCCCTAGTTACTCCCCACTGACTGTGGCATCATGTTTAATGAATGAACAAGTACAAGTTTGTACATTTTTGGGGTTAAGACCGTGTGAGCTAGTGGGCGTCGATCTTGACGTTTACCTTTCGCTTTGACTCTAGTTTTCTAGAGTCATTATCGTTTTGAGGGACTCAGTTTTTCCCTTGTAGTTACTTTCACTTGTTGTTTGGTTTGCTTGACGATTCCTCGCACTCTTTAATTTAAAAGTTTATTTTTTAAAAAAAACTAGTTATTTCCACTGGATATTTGCATGTTGTGCTTGATTTATTTTCAGTTATCGTGAGGGTTGTCACAACCTCCTTAGGACAATTCTATACTTGCATGATCTTTTGACAACAAACTCCTCACGGGTTCACTTAACTCTCAATATATGAACATGAAAATTTGCATTGATTAACACTCTCTTATCTACGACTCATGAGAGTGCGCCCGCAATCTAGTATGGAACCTACTCCCAATCTCAAATGACAATGTTAGACAAAGAGTACAGAACAAGAAGACAAGAAAAGAGACAAAGAGGCTAATGTTTATAAGTAATTTGTGTTTCACACATGTATTTATTTATGTACTTTGAACATAACAAAATAGGGAGTCTTGCTAGTAACTCCACTCCTTTGGAAGAAGTGCTTCTGGTGAACAAGTTTTGCTACTTGAAATCATAGTATAATCAACGCTCGAGTCTTCGGCATCTTTGTTGCTTACTAGATCATCCTTAATGCCAACGCCTTGTTGCTTCTTCGGTACCTCTGCTGACAGTTATTACTAATTACCAACAAGGTATTTAAAATAACACAAAAAAATTGAATATCAAGGTATCATTTATAAGGAAATCAATCGACCATAAAGGTTATATATACTCTCAGTATTTTTTATGTGGACTATATAATCTGTCAGTATTAAGCTAGTATGAATCTTTATATAGCATCATACAAACTCGGTAGATATTTAATTGATCATCGAATTTGAATTTTATAAAATATTCCAAGTATAAAATTTAGGCCCTACAATTCATGCGCCTTGTCATCAATCAAAGGAATTTAATACTATTTGAATTGTCAATTAACTCGGTTAAGTACGTGAGTCAATTTTTCTTTACAAATTGAGAATTATTAAAAAAAATACTTTTCCTTCCTTCTGCCATAAATAAGACAGTCAAACGAACATTAATATTTCTACTTTACCGAATTTTCAATTCCTACATTTTAGTATGGTCTATGATATAATCATATGGAGTAATTAATTGAAAATGTTATATTTGAAATTAAGAATTTATGGAATTGTTAGTTTATCCAAGTCTTAACCTTCATAAGGGGGGATTTGTACTCCAAGTGCATGTGCGTCGAGGTTTAACGCTTGAACAACACGGTAGGGTAGCAATACTGGAGAACAAGCTGCGTAATTTTAATATCACCATTGGTCAGATAAGGAAACAAGGATTATATTTCCGAAAATATAATAGCATCATATAAACATATTAAATATAATCAGTTTATATGTATTTTTTAAGAGCGTTTCAATTTTTGTGTTACATGTTATTTATTTTTTTAATTAACATACAAATTTAACTAAGCCTATGTGTATGATTTCTGAGTTATATTGTATCCCTTAATGATTTTCGAAGGTTCTCTTGACTATCTTATAAATATATCGTACAATTTGATAATCTGCTATGTAGAGTGACAAAAATTTCAATAACTTAAACATGATTTTCCAAAACATTTTACTAAAATATTTTTATAAAATTTTAGTTAGTGAAGTATTTTGAGATGAATATATTTTTGATGAGAATAAATGATAATTTAGATAATAAGTTAATTTGATATATTGAAAATTATATCACTAAATTTAGCTAAACTATTCTTTTTGAGAAGTTTTTTCCTCTTACACAAGATATATGGTTCACATTTAACCATGCTCTCATATAAGAGAATGTCACTTCACTCTTAATTAAACTTTTTCAATCTCAAAGTGTTTCTCAAAAGAAATATAACTTCACAAATTCTTATTTAAGACGGAGGTATCCGTCTTAAGCTTAAGACGGATACTATATTCTCTCACAAAATACTCATCAAGGGTGAGTGGAGAGCACATGGGGGGTGCCCACCTTGTCCCCTCTACCCATTTCCTCTCACAAAATACCCGTTGGAAGATCCGGCCCATCTTAAGCAAGACCTACTGATATAACTTATGTTTTCAAGTGTTAATTTCACAAAAGAATTTCTAAAAATGCCATAGAAAATTTATGGAGTTGTTAACTCACTCCACTATTATAGTATTATGTACTTTATAATTATTTTGATTACAATCAAATATATTATTCTCTAATAGTCTTATAATAAGACACTAGTATATAATTATTTTGATTACAATCAAATATATTATTCTCTAATAGTATATAATTATAATTATTGTATGCACGGTATATAATGAATTTTTCATTATTATTTTTCACGTTTATTGTCCTTGAATTTTTATTTGAGAAGAAAATATTTATCTATATCTATATAAGTATATATCTATATATAACATTTAAAGCCAAGATGAACATTCTTAGAATGACATGTGGCGCAATTACTCATTATCATTTGTGCATTTGGAACTCCTTAAAACTTCTCATCAAGCACAATTATGAGATTAATTATATTAAATATTTATATTAATATTAATACTAATAATTATACAATTCACTCTTTTTTTATTATATTAAACGTAGGTCATACTATACTTATTTTAATAGCCTATTGAGTACTCCTCATTGCTCATTATTTGGCCACTAATTAATATTTCAATGGTTTAAGACCTTTGAGATTAATTTTTTTTTTTATATGTTTCATTCTTTGGTCGTCTCCTTTCAAATTTTCATCTGACATTAAAGAGTTGTTCACTACAAGAGAATGATGCTTTAACTACTGAATTAGCAACTGAGTGAAACTCAGTAGCTAAATATATAACTTAGCGACTAATGTTGAGACAAAAAATATATTTAGTCTCTACATAGGAGATCAAACTATAATGGTAGCTAATTACGTCTCTATTTTAGAGACTAAATAAAGGAGGTAGCAAATTTAGTAACCAATTTAAGTGTTTAGATACGAAAGTTTGTCGGTAGCTAGAGTTGTCTCTATATACGTCGACACAATATAACAGAACAATCTATTTGGCCGCTACGTATGAGACCAACTAAAATTAGTGTATAAGTACGTAGTTAATATAGAGACAACACAAAGTGAGTAGCAAATTTAGTATCTAATTTTAGTTGTTTGCTACGGAAATACATTGGTAGCTAAAGTTAATTTTCACTATCATGTATATTGTACATTTAATACAAAATAAATATTAATGTGAAATATACTTTTGAATTATTATCAGTCTACTTATATTATTATAATTATTATTAAAAAGTACTTTGTAATGCTCATACGTAACAATGACTTTTACCTTAACTAGATATTCATTACCCAAATAGTCATTAATCTTCATGTGTCTCAATGGTTAGAATGTCAGTTATGAAGTTGTAGGTCATGGGTTCGATTCCTCTTAACAACATATATTGTTAATTACTCTACAAGAGGGACGAGCTAAGCGGCAGGCGGTGGTCTTACGTGCCATGTCCCACAATGAGTGCGGAGGCCTAGCAAGGGTGACGTGGCAAATATGGTAACCGTATTTATTGTTTCCTAGACAATTTAGATACTAACATGTTAGTCGCTAACTTAGCAACAACTAAATTGGTCTCTAATTCAGTCACTAGTTTAGCTACTATACTATTTATGGTAGGTAATGTAGCTACTTAAACTTTCGTCTCTATTACTGTCGCAAAAGTAGCTACTTCGAATTTGGTAGCCAATTCTATAGCTAAATTAGCGACAAGGCTTTTAGCTACGAACCATCTACCGTCGCAAATTCCGTCTCTATTTGTAATTAGCTACCGAAAACTAGTGATTTGCTACTGAAATATCGGTAGCTAATTAGGTTCCACCTTGTAGTGGTTTAATCAAACTTATCAAACTTATTTAAATTATATGTATTACAAAAGTTTGTTGGTTATAGGTTATAAAATTATTCAACCCAAATTCAGATGACGTGCTCAAATGTTAGTTAATTTAGTTGTTCTCTTTGATTGCATATCATTTTTTGGGCATTTAGTTCGCAAAAAAGCTTAGTGTACACTTTGGTGATTGAGTTTAGCTTCACAGTTGAGATGACCCACATGGATGTCTTTAATTGTACGCTTATTTGCAACGAATTTTAAGTAGCGCATTTCATTGAACAACCTTTCAA
>JAIUZE010010254.1:0-47140 GCA_022085475.1 Heliosperma pusillum
TAGCCGGTTTGCTCCAACGGGTTTGGTCAAATAAGATCTAGTCAGCCCCCCGATTTGATGATGACCCAGTCGCGGGGAATGGGTCGGGGATTTGTCTTCAAGTAAGGTTGTATTTAATTATGAATTAGCCTTGGTAGATATGAGGCGATATGATATTTGATTATTATTGATATGCAAATAGTCACATGATAGGATGTTTTCCCGTGAATGTTTTATTTTATGGTTGGTGTCGTGTTGACTAAGTACCCATAGAGAATTATGAGAATATGGCGTCTTGACCATTCTAATTCTAAATGAGTAGCTTGGACCACGACATTGATAGGACCGTACTATCTTTAACGAGCATACGGAGTTTGCCGCTTGATAGCTTTTGTGTCTCGGCTTGGTGGGTTTATATCCAAGTCGGGGCATGGTTGCCTAATCCGTTTTGGGGTTGGAACCAGCTTAAGTACTAGCCATCTCTGCTTAGGGGGTCGCCTAGTAGAGTTTCTCATAGACGGTTATGTCATGGGACGGGGAACGAAATAGCTGTTGTCGCTAGGTCTGATCAGTCTAGGACTAGGATGTTTTCCTACCTTGTGGTATAGCCTCGAGTTACAGAAGTCGACTATTGACTGTGCTAAGAACTTATGCCTGTTTGTAGAAGTATTGATCTTTCATGTATGTATGATTCTATGAGTTCTAGAAGGTGAGATGCAAGCCGGCTAGGATTGATAGAGTTGGGATTAACGGTTGTTAACTGATTCACATGATTACGTGTTGATTAGGGTTTGAGTGTATCAGGGCCATGTTACATGGTAACCGCTGAGCCAGCATACCAGCTTCCCTACCTCGAGTATATTTTAGTATCAGATTCACATGATAGCTTTCATATGATAGGTTATATGTTAGTTAACTGTTTCATAACATGAAAAGCATATCATATATGGTAAGGTTTTGTATTTTATATATACATTGCTTTTATGTTTTCATGTTTCATTAAACTCGACATTTCGTGGCTGGGAGAACTCGGAGTTACTCCCCACTGACTGTGGATTCCGTGTTTATATTTAATGCGGTCGAACAGGTGGTGTTGCATATTTGGGGTACATGGACGAGCTAGCGAGCGAAAAGTATTTACCTTGGACCTATATTCGGTTCATAGGTTTGTATATATTGTACACACTTTATTTCCGTATTTATACGTGTGTGGATATGTCTCCCGTCTTGTAGATTTCTTTTGTATAATAGTATTTCCGTTTTGTAATGACCTTTTTATGTTATGACACCTTCGTTATGTATTATCATATTTCGTTTATGTATTTAAATAATTTTTTTTCTTTCCGCAAATTTGAGGGTGTCACAGGTTATGAGTTTTGGAATGAATCCAATCTATTTCAGTGTTTGGTTGGAGTCTTTTGCAATAGAGTTAGATACTCAATGACTTCTAATTCCATTTCAACCCATGAAATCTTATACTCATCTATACACCAAAGTTTCTAATTGTAGTCCACCGTATTAGTACTATTATATCCATTTCATGATTGAACAAAACACTTATGAACAAGTATGTATATCTAACTTCAATGTCGTTATGGTCTTAGATTTCGATCATTTCAATCCATTTCAATACTTTGAACCAAATGTCCCAAATTTAAGAATATACTCCCTCCCATCCAAACCAAAGGTTAAATGGGAGGGAGCACAAGTTTTAAGAAAATATAGAAAAGGGAAGGTTAGTATTGGAATGGAAATAGAACCACTTAAATATTTAATGTTAGTTGGGTGTGTGGGGTAATACATACTGTGTAAATATATAAGGTAAATGAAGAGTAGTTGGTCTTATTTGTTACCCGAAAAGGAATGAGTAGTTTGGTTTGAATGGTTCAAATAAGGTAAATGTAAACTTTTGTTTGGATGGGAGGGAATAATAAAGGAAAATGAGATGGCGACACCGGGTGTTACTGAAGTTGAGCGACACCTGGGGTATTATTGTAATTTAAATATGTATTTTCTTTTTCTTCTATTAAAATTCAAATTTCAAACTAGTTAGGACTAAAGGGTAGTTTAGGAACTTTAATTCAATTAATTAACTTAAGCTTAATGATAATAACAAATTTTTCTAAAAAAAATACAGATTTTCGAAACTTTTTCATGCGATATTGATGGAAATGTGGAATAATATATGTTCACCAGAGATCTTGCTTCTGTCGTGGCCTTTGTGCTTTGACATTGATTCAACTTTCATCAATTGACAGATTTATTATAAATATGTCATGAATTAATAAGTAATGATTTAAAGAATACAGGAGATAATTCACTAGTTGTCATTGTGGTAGACTTACCTATGGTAGTGCCTTTAATTGTGTGAATTAAAACACAACAAGATTAATGAACAGATTAATTATATTTTATCTTTTTTTCGTACAAATGAACGTAACTTAACAACTATGAATCCGGTGGAGGGAATTTCCGTAAGATATTTTTCGTTTAATATTTGACAATAGAATTCTCTCTTTTTTTTGTTAATTGATAAAGAATGATATGAGGAAGATGAAGATGTGTTTGTTATGATATAGTTTAGTTTTAATTAGTAGTATATCTTAGATTTTATTTTATTAATATAATCTCCCCTTAATATAAAAGCTGAGTTTTTTCCAGCCTTCTTATTGGCTGGAAAAAACTCACTTTTCCACCCCTTTTTCTAGGCAAGTGGGGCCCAGACAATTTCATAACATTTATTTACTCTCTCTCCTAAACATACCAACTATCCTATTTTCATTAATACATATATAATATAATTATATAATATGATAACCTATTATATAATATGACTTATGACTTATATAATAATAATAATAATAATAATAATAATAATTAAGTCTATCAATTTAATATATACTAAACAAAAAAACAAAAAGACGGTAATATAATAAAAATAAATGTCATGTATTCAGTAATTTGAATAAATACAATTTACTTCCAATAAAACAAAAAAATAACAGGGAAAAAGAAAGTAATTTGATCATAAATTTATAATAGACAATTATTTATTTAAAATAAAAATTTATCATAAGAATTAGTAAAATAAAAAGACTGAATGAAAAATAGAAATAAATTATTAATACTAAAAATATGAATATAAGAAACGTAAAAAAAAAGATAAAAAAAATGCTTAAAAGATAGAAATAGATAAAAAAAATATGTGTAGAAAAAAAAATTCATGGATAACTATCAACTTTAATAAAAATGAATATAATATCATCAAACATCAAAATTAGACGGGGTACTTAAACTTTGTCCTACTCCGTATAAGTGTATAACCCATTAAGACGCCAAAAAATAGAAAGTTTTTGCAATCTTAAGACGCCAAAAAATAAAAAATGCATATATAAACCGAAAAAGTTAATGAAGAATAAAAAATCGAAGTAATAAAAATTAGATGTGTTTGGTTGAAATTAGTACAACAAACTCAACTGATTAATATTAAATATAAACTATAGAGAATATAAGGAACTACGCTTATAGGCTTTTAGCTGAATAACATTCTTTGGATCGTACTGCGTATTTCTAACATGGAACAAGGGGACCGACCTAATACACAAACTAATAAAAATATTATAATGGAATTTAAATGTAAATGGTCACCCATACATGTATAATCTTTATAAATGGGTATTTTTTTATGTGAGTCTACGCCATTTACTTCCACGTTTAGCATACTTAATACACAATTTTTTAATTTTAAACTATTTAGTTCATGTCTCCAATAATAGCGCACGCAATTATAATAATATGACCGGTGCATTTTTATGCACGGGTTTAAAACTAGTAGATTGTGAATTACGGTTTTATCCCTACAATATTGGCGCAAAAACGAAAAATACTTTTAAATTTTAAAATTTCTTATTAGGGTGTTACCGAAGTCGGTAACACCCGGTGTCGCCCTAGCACTCCCCAATAATAAATAGTAGTTGTTGTCTCATTGCTCGTGTTAAATACTCCTTTATATAGGCTTTTGATACCGTGCCTTGTAACTAGGTCGACTATCCCTTCTTCATCAATACTAAGCCCAATTACCCATAAGTGATAAATTTAATATCCGTATTAATTACTAAATTGACCACAGACATGTTGTAACATAGATGCAATAATTATATATATATACATTCATTTCACGTAAAAGTTGACAATTTTCTATAACAACCATCTTTATATGATACTCCCTCCTATTCAGGGTATTCTTCCCTATTTTCTTTTTAAGTTATTCATATTTTCTTCCCTATTTCCCTTTTGGGATGTGGGGTAGTGTGTTTTGTGTGGTCTAAATTCATTTGTGTGTCGGGTAGTGTGTTTTATGCGGTTAAAATTCATTTCCTTAATTTAAGAGTCCAAATAAAAGGGGAAAAATACATTGAATATGAGAGAATATAATATAACAAATGTTAAAACCATGTACAACAAAGACCCTTCGTCTCAGTTAATTATTTACACTTTTCTATTTATGATGTACCAGTAAATAATTTACACTTTTTATTTCTACCCATTTGTCGTTTCAGTGAATAATTTATATACTATTAACTGAGATAAGAAGCACTAAATAAATCAGCTTATGTGGGTGTAAATCACTAAATTTTCTCTTCATGTCAAGTTTTTTTTAAATAGCTATTGTAAACTCATTTCTCCATCATTAACCTTAATACTCCATGCGTTCCGATCATTTGTTTATCATTTACATTTTAGGGTGTTTCATTTATTTGTTTACCTTTCTATATCAGGATGGTAGTCTATGAGTAATTTGATCACCCAATGAGACTAATGTTCATTTGTCATCCAATTATATAATTGTGCCAAAAGTAAAGGTAAACAAATGACCGGGACGGAGGGAGTAATTATTAACTAAGACGGATTGGAGTATTTTTGTAAGTTAGATTGTGAGGTTTTTAACTTATATTCACATGGAGTTCAAAACCTTTATGTTAAAAACTACTTGTAATAAACTTTCCAACATTTCTTAAAGATCATTTTACAAAGATTAAAAACCAAGGGAGTATTAAGTAAAACTGATTCCCTGGTGGTATATATAATTTATGAAATGTAAGCAACGTGACGGCATGTATGTTTTACAAAAAAAAATTCCAATAAAAAATATCGCATTTAATTTGGGGAATTGATAATGTCACTATTATTTTTGTTAATGCCACAACAATTATAAGGTAAGTCTATAAGCATGTACTATTCACCTCCGTCTCACAAATATGAGTGACATTACTAATTTTGGAGTGACATTATAACATCCCTTAATTTGTATTACTGTATTAGGGTAAGCTCGTTCTCCCTTCATGACATTATTGTTAAGCGACGTTGCTCAAAACATCTTTAATAAAACAACCCAACCAATGATAAGATGATCCTCCATTTTCTAATGCTTTCCTAGCTTTGTCACTCATGTTCTTCACATTTCCCTTCTTTTTATCATCCATACTCATCAATTTGTTAATCCCCTCTTCAATCTCCGTTGCTTTCACTAAAACATTGGCCTTTGAAGTTTTCATATCCCTATTATAATCCATTCGTATCTCAACCGCCAAATCCAGCTCTTTGACTAACTCGAAAGCATTTAACTGTTGTTCAGCATATATTGGCCAAGCACCAATAGGCACATTAAACCACAAACTCTCCAACGTCGAGTTCCACCCACAATGCGACACAAATCCACCTACAGCTGGGTGGGCCAACACCTCAACCTGTGGGGCCCACCCTATAATCTTCCCTCTTTGGGCTGTGTGATCCAGAAATCCTTCAGGAAGGGCTTCTAAGAAGGTCTCGCTTTCGCTAGGGTTCCCGGGCTTCCCTAGCGACATCGGCCTTCGTAGGGACCACAGAAATCGATGGCCAGATCGATCTAGACCGTTGGCGATTTCCTTGACTTGTTCCTCTTCAAAACTTCCCATACTCCCAAAGCAAAGGAACACGACCGATGATTTAGGTTGACTATCAAGCCACTTCATAATAGTCTCCTTTTCCTCATCCTTGGACCCACTTCCACTTTTAATATCCATAATGGGGCCCACCGGGTAAACGGGTGGAATTGTTTTATCCTCATTATTTTGTAATGATTGGATAGCAGAGGATTCAAACTCTGCGTACGAATTGACCAAAATACCCTTCATTTTTTTAAATTGCCTTGCAAAATTAAGAATCATTTCACTCCCCCAATCATCTTTATAAACTGCGGGAATATGTTTACTCGCAACCGGGTTTTTAAACCCGGGTATAGTAAACGAACCATTCGGGTCACTGATCTTAATCGCGAAATCACGGGCCTCAAGCCCGTGATCCTCGGTAAATGACTGAGCCCAAAACGCAAAGTTAACCAGCGATGCCCCCGAAGTAAAGTAAACATACGAAGGCACGCCTAGCTCATCAGCGACATCCACGAAAGTGGTGCAAAACATGTCAAGAACAAAACCGACCGGTTTGGGTGACCCGGCCCGGTCCCGGTCATCATATAACTCTTTGACGAGCGGCTTGTGGAGGTCTATGACCTCGATGAAAAAAGCGGGTTCAGACGTGTCAATGGAATTTGTTGGGGTTGGGAGAGTTGAGAATACGAGTCTGGTCGAGTACGGGTTGTTACGTGACTGTGAGTCAATGTAATCGTCTAATTTTGAAGAATAAGTTGGAAGTTTTATTACGAGGATAGTAATGGAAATAGATTTATTAGTTTCAAGTAAAAGTTTTGCTAATTGCACGGTTGAAATTAGGTGGCCCACTCCTGGGGACGGAATAAACACTAATTCAGCTGAATTATTATTATTATTGCTCATGATTATATTATAATTATGCAAAGGTAGGATTTTATTAGGTTGTTAATATGTTAGGAAAGTGGGAGTATAATGTGTATATATAGTGTAAATAGTGAAAGAATATAATAATGGATATGCATGATGTATGCATGGACTATTTCTCAAGCAAGAAGTTGCGAGGAATGATGTAAATTAAATGGAGAGTAGTAAATGATGTAAGGGATGAGGTGGGTTGATATTAATTTGGAGTATTATGTGCTCGTGTTATCATGTAGTTTGCAACTTGTTCGGCAAGTATAGTGAGAGTCGTCGGACTTATTAGCTTGTTGGACAAATCAAGTGAAACACAACATGCATGCAATAATGTTGAATTGTTGAGGACACGTGATATATGGATATGGAGTAGATCTAGCTAGCCACGTGCTGTGTTATGGTCGGCCGAGGGTCGCACATGGTCGAGCCCTGAACTAGAGGTGGTCACGGGCCGGGCTCACCTTACCATGCCCTTGGCATAGGGCGGGCTGGGCTACTAGGAATAATATGACCTGCACACAACCCGTGGAAGGCCGGGGACCGGGGTAGCATGCCTCACATAATTTTTTTAAAATTTCGTGAAATGATGGGCCAACGCGATCGAGACGGGTTGGAAATATTGGGATCCGGGTCCGGCCGGTATCATTGGGCGGCCTAGCGAGTCATTGGTCGGGGGGTTGGGCCAGACCAATAGAGGCCAGCGTGGCGGGGTCGGGTCGATTTAGGCGACCCGAGCTAAATAAAATATTAATATTCTACTAAAAGAGTTCGGTGTGTTATTATCATGACGAACAAAACATGCTGAAGCTAAATTATTACATTTTCTCAAGATGTTATTGAATAATTAAATTGATACTTCCTCCATTCCAATCATTTCCTTACATTTGTGTAATATACTATGTGTTAGTGATTTTGATCACAATACAATTAAGTGCATTCGGGTTATCAAGTCAAAATCGGCTTGAGCTCGTTAATGGATATAATGTGAGTCGGAGGGTACATATATATAGGGTACGCTCATATATAATCGTAATTATCGAGTTCATGTTTAAGTTGGATAAGGTAATGATAAATGAGTTTATCATGTATAAAAGACATAATTCTAAGTGTAGACGGTGTATATTACGTCCTCTATCAGAATTATATACTCGGGGATTGAGTTTATCAATACTTTGAATTATTTCGTAAGCAAGAGGTCTGTTTCGGGCTTGGTTGGCGTCCCCCATCGGGCTTGCTTGTTTCTCTGTTTAGCGCGTGAAAGTATTGCCTTGGCAATTTACATTGACATGTTATTGGTTGGTATCAAATCCAACGTCCTTATCCTCACTAGTTTCATGTACATTGTTTGTACGTATTCATTGCAAGGGGAAAAATAAGGTTAGTTTTTCACATTATTTTTCAGATTTGGACAATACAAAACAAAAGTTAACTCTTATTGTTCATTTGTTCTTTGTTCTTGCCTTAAGACAAAAGAAACGTTTCATAATATTAGTGTTATAACATACACGAGAAAGAATAAATAAAGAACAATAAAAATGATAGCACGCTGATTTACGCGATTCGCTAACAGTGTGTTAGCTACGTCCACAGGGCAGATCGAAGGGAGGAGAGTTTTATTAATGTTGAGAAGTTTTACTGAGTTTCAGATTCAGATTCAGAAGTTATGATATGAATAACTGTTAGGGTTAAGCTTAAAGAGTTTATATACATACTATTCTATAAAACCTAAAACAGAAAAACCTAAAAAGGCCCAAAACAGGTCATATGCCCAAAACAGGTCATAGGCCCAAAACAAGTCATAAGCCCAAAGCAGAATCCTAGCCCAAACAAATTAACATATATCATATAGGTTTCGGAGGCGTTGCCCCCAAGCCTCCACCAGGGCGTTTCACCCCTGCATTGTCACTCGAAGTGGCAACTATACTGATTCAAGGCATAATTTCAATAATTAGCAAAATAATTATTTTACTTAAATAAGTGGTGTGATACTTGACCTGTTTTACTCTTAAAACGAATATACTTGTCTTAAGTGTGACAAATTGCTTGTACGCTTGGTACGTTGATAACGACCACCGAGGTAACTAAGGTTCGAGATTTAAAAAAAATCATCAACCACTAAGGCCGTGTTCTTTTCGGCTGAAACGAGCTGAACTGAGTTATATTGAGGTGAGATTAATTGAACTAAATAAATGGAGCCGAGTTGAACTGAATGAGTTGAAGTAAGATTTAATTTTGTGAGAAGATGAGTTGAATAGAACTGGCTTAATCAAAACTAAACTGTGTGAATATAGCGGAGCTGAAATAAAACGAGCTGAAATTAAGCTGGAAAAAAAAGGCCTAACTAGCTAACTACGAAATACTGTAGTTGACAAGTATGAGAGTATGACCACATTGACTACTTGACCACTGTCCGCGATTAAAGGGGAATTGTAAATCAAATTTGCTATATCACGCCCCTGTTTTACTTGTTACGCCCCCTATATTGTTTTTTTTTTCCAAGTTTGCCCCTGACTTTTATTCTTTTATTCTTTTATTTTGTTAAAATTAAAATATCGTTTTAACGTAAATGAGTTTCGGTGACGATTTTTAATATAATTAATTTAACTTGTCGGACGATCTTTCAAATACTTCAGTTTCAATAGGAATTGCTATATTACGATCCGTATTTTAAACACAGATTTCATTCATACAACGATCCTAATTAAAAATACATACTTTCGTCTAATGCTCTCACTTAACGATATTAATAAAATGAAAAATAATAATAACGATTTAAATTTGGACGAAAAACTTTTAACGCCCAAAACTTTGCGCTCGAGTGTCCGTCTTGGACGATTTTTTTTTCAAATCGCTTATCACCACGAGACAAATGCAATGGGAAAAAAAAAAATAGCATGACCATGTCGTGTGGTCCACGGCCCGGCGTAGGCGTTGTCGTGTGGTTTACACGACCTGGCCTAGGCACGGTCGTGTAGATCACACGACATGACTTAAGTCAAATCGTGTAAACCACACGACAGCGCCTAGGCCGGGTCGTGTGGACTAAACGACATGACCATGTATAAAAAAATTCCATTGCATTTGTCTCGTCAAGATAAGCGATTTGAAAAAAAAAATCATCCAAAACGGACACCCGAGTGCTAAGTTATGACCGTTTAAAGTTTTTCCGTTCTGAATAGTCAATATTTTTGTCTCGATTTAAATCGTTATTATTTATCGTTCGTGTTATTAATACCGTCTAATGAAAACGTTGGCGGAAAGTATGTTTTTTTAGGATCGTTCTATGAATGAAATTAGTTATTTTTAAAAATAAAGCTCGTGATATAACAATTCATATTATAAATGACGTATTTGTAAGATCGTCATACGAGTTAAGTTGATTATATTAAAATTCGTTGCCGAAATTCATTTCCGATAAAATGATATTTTAATTTTAATAAAATAAAATAATAAATGTCAGGATAAACTTGAAACGAAAAATAAAATATGGGCATAATAAGTAAAACCGGGGACATGATAGAGCAGATGACTTCTAAATTCCGATCCACTATCTTTTTCCCAACATCAATGTAGTTTGAAGTTGGTTTGATTTACTGCTGAGAATGGGCGTAGGCACTACCGCACTAGGCACCATGTAAACAAAGAGGAACGTACTTGCATAATTATGTCAAATCCATTGAGAAATGCTTTTCAACTTGACGAATAGTCAATAGTTATGCCATATTCTTTTGGACTTTAGCTCAGCCCCTTTAAGTTCAGTTCAGCTCCTATAAGTTCAGTTCAGTTCAGTTCAGTTCAGCTCCTATAAGTTCAGTTCAGCTCCTATAAATTCAGTTCAGTTCAGCTCTTATAAGTTCAGTTCAGCTCTTATAAGTTAAGTTCAGAAAAATTCAATTCTTACCAATTAAGTTCAGAAAAGTTATACGGAATATATTATTTATGAAAACCGATATAAAAACATTTGACATTAATTAGTGGAATGACATTTTGTCAATTGAAAAAAAGGTGGGTGTTAAAAAATATGCCCCGAATGTCACAAAAGTATCAAATATCTATTATTGTTTTATACATTCACACTCCATAATTTTATAAGGATGCATACTCTTGCAATACCTATTATACAACATGACGTGAATATTCAAGGAACAGTAGATTTGGGCATGTTTGATGATAAGCGGAAAAAAATCATGTTAAAGGTACGAAACAAGATAGTAAAAAACATTTGGCGAGGCAATAGATTCGTTGTTACGAGTGATAGTGAAGATAAAGAAGAAAGTGATGAGGAAGATGATGATATGGAAATAGATGGTTAGAAAACGATGTAATATGTGATTTAGTTTTTGATCGTAATATAAACGTAGTAATCTATTTGAAGAAACCAATGTACATAAATCGAAAATATGTTATTATCTTACCTTATGTTTTAGAGTATACTATTTTTATGACAGTCCTTTCCAAAAGATAAAGATACAGATAAAGATGATGTCAACATAGTAATCTATTTGAACAAACCAATGTATATAAATCGGAATTATGTTATTATCTTACCTTATGTAATAAAGTTCAGTTTATTACATTTTAGATTCTATAAATTCTATTCAATTAAGTAAAATTAAGTTCAGAAAAGTTCAGATCCTATAAGTTTAGTTCAGTTCAGTTCAGCTCCTATAAGTTCAGTTCAACTCTTATAAATTCAGTTCAGCTCTTATAAGTTCAGTTCAGTTCAGCTCCTATAAGTTCAGTTCAGTTCAGCTCCTATAAGTTCAGTTCAGTTCAGTTCAGCTCCTATAAGTTCAGTTCAGCTCATATAAGTTCAGTTCAGTTCAGTTCAGCTCCTATTCAGCCCAAAAGAACAGGGCCTTATTCATTAATGTTACACGCGGTTAAATCTTTGCTAAAGCAGTACTAGGTTGGTGAAACGGACCGGCTGGCCGGACTAGGCTTGGGGGACCCGGAACCGGCCCCGTATAGTATAGAGGCGATCCGAAATTCGCCCCAACATGGTGGGGTGAACCTGTCACCAGCTTGAGGTAGGTTTGGAGGACAACGGGCCTAGTGCGGGTCGAGGTTGAGGGCGGGAAGGGTTTATTATTCTGGACCCGGGATAAGGGGGCAGTTCTGGTGAGACTGCATGCGGGCGCGGTTGATCGGGCTAAAAGTGACCTGAGGGGGGATCAACCTTATGTTTGACCAGCCTTAAACAATACACCACAATCTGAACATACCAAAACTTTTTCATTACATTGGCATTCGCAATACATGGTTAATACTTAATATGAATTTTTGCTCAAAAATTATTTGTGGATTGTTTTTCCATTAAAAAATAAAAGAAAACTAAGTTTATTCTCTCGAGTAGGACCAATCTATCTCATTCTTGGATGAGAAATGAGAGTGGAAGTAATTCACTTTCTTCTTTCATGGATGTGAAGTATACTCATCATGATGGTATAATATTGATGTTATTTGGTGCTAAACCACCTTGCGTGAGGCCAATAAAATGTTATTAACTTTATCAGTGAGACGTAAAATTAAGTTGCGTTATTTTTATCATTTGTGAGAACAACATATACTCATTATTTCTGTGAGGCCAATAAAGTGCTACTAACTTTATCAGTGGGATGTAAAAGTAAGCTTTATTTTTATTATCTTGTTTAAAACCATCAAATTTATCTTAATTAACTATTTTTTGGCTTGTGCCAGACAATATTATCAGTATTCGAGTCTAAAACCATGCACAAATTCTCATTTGTGAGGTGGATCTGTCGTAAGCTTAGCTTGCGATATGTTAAATACCCTCACAAAGAGCAAGTGAGCGGCAATTCGGCAAATATATAGGGGGCAATGAAGCCCTTCACTTGCATGCCTTGCCACTTGCTCTTTGTGAGGGGTATTTGAGCTAATTGTTTTCAGATTAATTTGAGCTCTCAGCCCACCTTAGCTCACTTTAGTTTAGCTTAGTTTGATTTAGCTTATTTAACTTCATTTCAACTTATTTCAACATTATTTATCTCACCCAATTTCAATTAAGTTCAGCTCACTCCAACTCAATTCTGTTCAACTTCATTCCGCCCAAAGCTAGGCTATGTGCACACTACTATTACGTGTCTACTACTTCTCCTTTCGCAAATTCTCAATTGTAACGAACAGACACTTTCACAAACTTGCGATTTCTCACAAACTGCAAGTGAGAGAGAAAATGGAAGATGAGTTGTGAAAAGTCACAATCTTATTATGATCGGTTACAAGTGAGACTTATTGTTCCTTTACCTCTCCTACTTGACTATTTTCCCTTCTTCCTTCAATCACCCAATTTCGTCACCACAACCCTAAAAAAGATCATACCAACAATTCAAATTCAATCCAAACCAACCCACAAAATAAAAACAATTGTCCCAAATATACCCCCACATATTTGGGCACACACCCATAATTGCATTCATTAACACCACCCTTAATTTCTCATGACTACCATTTAATGTTACAGTTGGTTTCTCAACAACACCTCCTTCCTTCCTCCATATAAATCCCTTATTTCATTACACACCCACATCAACATTACTATATCTCATTTAAGACCGTCTTAAACTTAAAACGACATCTTTTAATACAATTAGTCTTCTCAAACAACTACTCTCCTCGATCACACATGAATGTTACAAAGTCTCATTTAAAACTGTTTTAATTTTCCATGTCGTTCGTAACGATCATACTACTTTTACTAAGCCTTATTCCGCCATTTCAATGGCGAACAGAAGCAATTATTTGCGTAAGAACGTGTGGTACTTTGTCAGTGAGCTACCCTTTCGGATTCTCCAGCGATTGCGAGTTTCCATTGACTTGTTTGACAAACAAAACAATGGAGTTCAAAGGGTATACTATACGCAACATAACATGGGAAACAATGTCGCTTAATTTCCCGGCGAAATGTAATCGTTCTATTGCGGAATTAGGGCAGTTTTTCGGGGAGAATTACGCGTTAACTACGCAAAATGGGTTGTTATTACGGAATTGTAGCAGTAAAACGACGGCGTTTAATGGTGGAGGGTGTTTGGTTTCACCGAATTTGGTGGAAAAGAGGTTTGGTGTAAAGAATTGTGATAGTAAACGTAGTAGTAATAGTATTGTTAACGTAAAATGTTTTGGTGTAAATAATGGAGGAGGAAATTTAAGTAGTAGTGTTTTGAGTTATGAAGATGTTTCGAAAAATGGGTGTGTGAATTTGTTATCTTCAATTGTTGTTTTTAATGATGATGGTATTGGTGGTGATGGCGGTGGTGGTAGTGATGTTTCGATCGAGTTTCAGACGGTTCAGGTCATGTGGTGGGTTAATGGTACGTGTAGTTGTGACCCCAACGCGGTTTGTAACCGCGTTGGGTCAAATGGGTTCCAATGCCAGTGTAATCCCGGGTTTTCTGGTGATGGGTTCGTTGATGGTCGAGGTTGTCGTAATGGTTTGTGCCTTTTAATTTTTAATTTATACAAATTCTCGTTTAGTGCTCGTTTGGTTGTCATTTAAAAAACGGGTGAATTGGAAAGTTACATGAATTTAGTTAAATAGTTTACGCAAATTCTCATTGACGACGGACTAATCCATCTTCAACATTTGTCGTTAAAATTAATGATCATTGCCTGTCGTCAGCTGAAGACGGAATTGATCCGTTTTCAATGAGGATTACTGAATAGTTTAATCTGGTAGGCTAAAATTGAATTGTCATGAGTAATGAATATGGTGTCCTATTTTTGTTTTTATTTGATTTGATAAGTTGGTTTACTAGTGTAGTTGTTATGAGAAGGACAAGATGGAAGAAATTAGGAATTGATTTGATGGATGATTTAGTCTTACCTAATTGAATAAGAATTGATTGACTTAAATTGCATTTAGAATATTTAAGAATTGAAATGTGTGTAGGAGATTTCTGGAAATTTGAGGGATGACTTCAGGCACATGGGCTGTGAATTCGGTCTCGCTCGGCTTGCATTGTTTAATTGATTGATACCAAGTTGTCATTGACATTGCCATATGATTTTGTTTTTGATTTGCTAAAAGTGGTAACGTCTGCCATGAGTAATCCCGGAATCTCGGGTGAATATTAGTCTTTCTGTCATCCAGCAACAGCCAAGGAAAGCGGCGACTGATAAGGGAAAATGGAGTAAACAATTGATGTGCTAATACCGGAGTATTATGGAACAGTTAGTTAAACAATTGTGGGTGAGCACTTGAGGGAAGGGGGTTACATAAACTAACCCTTAGGTGTGTGCTGTAACTGCTGTTAACGCGGAGAGACTCTGTTGGTAATAGAGAGAGACGGTTTTTGGATGACCCATGATGAATTGTGTTGAGAGACTTGTATCGAATATGATCAAAAACCCAAAAATGCGGTCATTGGCTCGGTTTGAAATGGAGATGATTTGATGCTACTTTAGCCCCATTTTCACTGTTGGGCAATTTGTTAAAACTGCCCTCTAGGCTCTAGGTGGTTGCTGATGAAATATTTAGCAATCTTTGTCTTTGTGGTTGAAACGAGAACTCGATATTGAAATGGTTGAGAACCAGGATGTTAAACATCTTACCTTCTGGAATCCATTTATGTATTCTGGTGTGTCTAGGTTGCCAAATCCTTTCAAGTTCCAATAAACACTAATAGAAATGGCTGTAGTACCCAATTTGTTGCCAATGATTTGCTTTTAAAGTGTTGCCAAGTAAAATAACATGTACGGCGTAATGGCGTATATGATAAAGTAGCTCCCTGTCATATCATGTCGTAAAGTTCTGGCAGTCTCCTTCAATTTGAGCCCTATTGCTGAGATCTACAATGAAAGGATGTAATTGCATCCCTGTTTGCTATATGAGATTGCGTTCACTTGATCGAAACATGCGTGTCTATAGAACCTTTTGGTCCCGTGCTACGGTGCTAGACACGACAAAGAGCAAAAAATAATTTAACAAGTAGAAACCCGTCTGCAATCACTGCAAATCATAGAGATGTTGACTGCAGGAGACATTCTTTTGTTAGTCTAAACCCGATTTTTCTCTTGTTTTTCTGTTTGAGGGACACATTTATTATTTCATGCTCTTCCATGGCGTGGCTATAATTCCAGTATGTTGCTATGGCTCTGTAATCATGAAAGTTTCGCCTACGCATAAAACCGTGACCTGGTTACCGCACTTTTAATTCTAATGATCTGATCATACGACATCATTAGTTAACTTTTGTCTGCAAATGTTGTGTATCTGTGCTGTCTGATCAATTTCTGTTGTTCTTTAAACAGCTTCGGAATCAGATGCTGTTGGAGGATACAAAACTGCTATTCTCATTGGAGGTAGTTTGCCTTGCCTATCAGTTAAAATAATGTATAATACCATGATCTTATAATGAACATTAGTATGTGAACACAGTTATTGTTGTTTTTCCTGTTAATTAAGTAGCGGAAACAACACTGAAGCATGAAAATGTTTTGGACAACTTTTGTTTTCTAAATTGGGTGGTGTGCAAACATTCGTAGGGATTGTTGCCGGCGCCAGTTCAACAATAATTCTAGCTGCTATTTGCTACCTCTGCATACGCCGCACTACTTATATGAGAAGTCAGGTGAGTGCAAGGCGGCTTCTTTTCGAAGCTGCTGGAAACTCTACAGTTCCCATGTACCCTTACAGAGAAATTGAGAGAGCAACGAGCGGCTTTTCTGAAAAACAACAGTTAGGGACTGGTGCTTATGGCACTGTTTATGCTGGTAAATTTCACAACAACGAGTATGTTGCCATAAAAAAACTAAAACATCGGGATACTGATAGTATTGACCAAATCATGAACGAGATCAAGCTCTTGTCTTCTGTTAGTCATCCGAACCTAGTGCGTCTTCTCGGGTGCTGCATAGAGAACGGTGAACAAATCCTTGTGTATGAGTACATGGCTAATGGAACTCTTTCCCAACATCTTCACAGAGAGAGGGGAAACGGGCTCCCTTGGACCGTCCGTCTTACCATTGCATCTGAAACTGCCCAAGCCATTTCCTATCTCCACTCTTCCATGAATCCTCCCATTTTCCACAGGGATATAAAATCGAGCAATATACTCCTGGATTATGATTACCGGTCAAAGGTGGCAGATTTTGGTCTTTCCCGACTAGGATTGGTGGAAATGTCGCATATCTCAACCGCTCCTCAGGGGACTCCAGGATATGTCGATCCTCAGTATCATCAAAACTTCCATCTTTCTGACAAAAGTGATGTTTACAGCTTTGGAGTAGTCTTAGTCGAAATTATAACTGCAATGAGAGTGGTGGATTTCAGTCGGTCTCATCTAGAGGTGAATTTAGCAGCTCTGGCCGTTGATAGGATCGGTAAAGGGCGGATAGATGAAATAATTGATCCGTTTATAGAGATCCACCGAGATGCGTGGACCCTTGCATCTGTTCACAAAGTGGCAGAACTTGCTTTCAGATGCCTTGCTTATCACCGGGATATGAGACCGTCAATGATGGAAGTGGCCCATGAGCTCGAGCAAATTCGGTTAAGTGGGTGGGCTTCCATAGAAGAGAACATATACATGGGGGGGTCATCAGTAGCATCTTCATGTTCCTCTCCGTTTAATGGTAGCGAACGGTCGCTAAGTGGAATATCAACTAAAAAGGCGTTGGGAAGCCAGAGACTTATCGTTCCACAAAAACCAATAGACCGACTTGCTTCCCTAGAAGAAGGAAAAGACGGTTCACCAGTATCCGTCAATGATACTTGGTTCAGCGAACATAGCTCCCCTTCGACAAACAGCTTGTTGGGCAACATTATCCAGTAAGCACAGTCCAAGTACTTCATTCTTCAAACTACACAATAATATCAGAGCATAATTTGCACATATGATGGCAGAGTATATATATTAAGTAAACAATAGGACATTTTTTTTTTACTTGTAGCGGTCTTTGTAGCGCTGTAGTTATAAACCAGAATGTTTAAGCGAACCCGGGAGGTCGGGATTGTAACAATGTCTGCCAGGACGTACATTATATGTTACCTGCGTACCTGTTCCTGGTAAAAAATGAATGGTATTGTAATTTTTACAGTCCAATGTGTATGAAGGAAAAATGTTGTATCAAAGCTGAAGGCCTAAATCTATGTAACCTTTTTTGTTAAGGTCTCTCCTATATGTTTGTGAGTAGCGTTATCCCACATTGCTAGAATATGAGTGAAGAAACTAGTTTATAACTACTTGGGATACTCCTATTAACATCAATTGATTTTAGGATGAAAAACCACTTGCTTGTGGGCCGGTCTCATACACGTAATTTTATAGCCCGTTGCGGATGACTCAACACTTTTGAATAATCGATTAATTATAATACAAATTTGAGAGAGCTCGCCTCTACCCATTAAGTTTCTTTTAATACTACGAGGAAGATTGCCCTAGCTATCGATAGGAGATACTCGTGATCAACACCAAAAAAAAAACATTTGAAATTAAATACTATTTTTTAATGCTCATAAGTCAAATATGAATTGTCTACAAGGTACTTTTTTTGTCAAATGACTTGCACTAAAGTACTAAACCAAAATATAATATATTTCGGATATTCACAAATCTTCTTCATTTCCTCCTCTCTCCATTTCTTATCCACGGTTTAGATTTTATCTTAACACGATCTAACGGTTATAATTGAGAGCATTTAATGTTGATGTGAGGAACGACATAATATATCAAAATACTCCCTGAGTTTAGATCACTTGTTGTCCTTTCATTTTGGCACAAAGAACAAGTAAAGAGTAGGGGATGAATTATGGTTCTTCTAAGTGGATGAGACACAGACAATAGTCCAATTGGTTTCAAATTACTCATAAAAAATGTTTCTATACACTAATATAAAGAGGAAAACAAATGACTATTAAGACAACAAATGAACGGGAGTACGAGACGGAGGAGTAATACTATTAGAGAAAATAGAGTAGAAATCGAGAGAAAAATATACACAAGATCTGAACCTGTCTTATATTTTCATACTATAGAGAAACACAAATTCTCATTTCTAACGGGCATATTCGTCAAAAGCTTATAACGAGTCAAATATCACTCATATGGGTAGCAAAAGACAAGTCATTTGTGATTCTTTATACTTGTCTTATCAGCCCAAGTAATAGATACTTAACTCATTAAAAACTTGTAACGGATATATATATCACATGAAAGATTTATAGGTAGAAAAATTAATGGGTTTTCCTACATAGTACCCTCGTGTGTTTTCGAATTCTATGCGGTACACCTCGTTTTTTTGAAATCTACATGGTACCCCTAAACTTAATGAAAACCTCTCAAAATACCCAAAATGTACTAGTTTGTCTCTTTTAAACGTTTTTATTATACACCTTTTGTTGTTCTTTTAAAAATTTTTTTTGTCATAACATTAGAATTAACTTAAATATTGTTTACTCAATTATCAACATAGTTTCTTTATAAAACTATACTGTTTGAAAACTCATTTTTTTATTTGGGTATATTAAGTACTACTCTATTTACTAAGTTTAGGGGTAACATGTAGATTTCGAAAAAACGAAGAGTACGAGATAGAGTTCGAAAAAAACAGGAGTACTACGTAGAACAACCCAAAATTAACAATATTTAGATTAATGTTATTAGAGAGAACAAACTAGAAATCGAGAGAAAGAAGTAGATAATATCCGAACCCGTCTCATATTATCACAGTTCACACTAAAGCCGCTACTCAAATAAAGCGATGAAAACAAAGGGTTTTTCTACATGGTACCCCTGTGTTTTTTTGAATTCTACATGATATCCCTCCGTTTTTCGAAATCTACATAGTACCCCTAAACTCAATGAATACATTTCAAAATACCCAAAATGCAATAATCGGCCTCTTTTAAACGTTTATATTATGCACTTTTTGTTGATCTTTTGACAATAATTTGACATGACATTAACAAAAATTTTGTTTAGTCAATCATAAACATATTTTCTTTGTAAATTTTAGGTGTTTTAAGACTTAATTTTTGAAATTTGGGTATTTTATGTACTATTTATTAAATTTAGGAATATTATGTAAATTTCGAAAAAAAAAAGTTATGATGTAAAATTCGAAAAAACACGAGGGTATGAGGTAGAAAAACACAAAAACATACTTCCTCCGTTCCATTTGGTTGTATACGTTTGCTTTATCACGTATGTCAATACTCATTTTGTTTTCTTTATATCTTTAGTTACGTATTATTAAAAATTATAAAAATTTGATATTAATATTGTACTCGGTAAGACAATTTAAACAAGATCTCACATGACTATCTTTTATATTATATATTAGAAGTTGTATTAACAATTCTTCTAACTTATGAATAGTGCCAAAAAAGCAAACGTATACAATCAAATGGAACGGAGGAAGTAATATTTAAAATTTGGAAATCTTTGACTAGAAAACGCCCAAATCCTGACATTTAAAGACAGACAATTACACAAACACTCTCTTCTTTCTCAGCTCAAAACTTGGAGAACTAATGGCGGAAGGCGAACAAAACCCTAGCAATGTCGAACAGTCAGAAATGACTAACAACGCAACAATCAATTCAATTGCTGACACTTCCGGCGTCCCCACCGACGACGACAACTCACTGCAATTTTCCGACGAATTGTTGGTGAAAGGCAACGCAGCTCTCAATGATGGCGATTATCCCGAGGCTTCTGAGCTTTTTAGTCGTGCTCTCGAAATCAGGTTTCCATTTTCTGCTTCATTTTAAAGTTCTATGTTAATCGTAGTTTTAATTGGTTAATTAGGGATTATTTTTGCTGTTGTTAGGGTTTTTTGAGTTTTTGATAGAAGTTATAGGAGATCAGTTAGGGTTAGTGTTTGGTTTGTTAATTGATGATTGTAGGTTAGGATTTTGAAAGAATTAGGGTTTTAGAAGAATTAGGGTTTTGGTGGACTGAGTGTAATGTAGACGGAAGGTGTGTTACGACGAATCGAGTTAAGCGTGAAAAAGCGGGTTTTCTGAAATGAAGCCTATAATTGATTGTATTTGATGGTAATTTACTATTGTAGCCTACTAGAAGTCCAGAAGTATACTAATCGGATTCAGTGGCAAGCAGTAGGTTTCCGAAATGAAGCATTGGAATTGATTGTATTTGATGGTTATTTACTAAGTATAATAGTCTACTAGAACTCTAGAAGCATACTAATCGGATTAAACGGGAAGGAAGGATTGTAGGTTTTCCAAAATGAGTAATTGAAAGTTGATTGTATTTGGTGATAATTTTTTTTAGTATACTAGAAGCATACTTGTTGGATGAAGCGGGAAAGAGCTGGTTTTCGGAAATGAGGCATTGCAATTGATTGTATTTGATGGTAATATACTATTTTAGACTACTAGAACTCTAGAAGCATACTAATCGGATTAAACGGGAAGGAAGGATTGTAGGTTTTCCAAAATGAGGAATTGAAACTGATTGTATTTGGTGATAATTTACTATTTTAGTATACTAGAAGCATACTTACTGGAGGAAGGCGGAAAGAGCAGATTTTCAGAAATGAGGCATAGCAAGTGATTGTATTTGATGGTAATTTACTAATTTAGTCTACTAGAACTCTAGAAGCATACTATTTGGATTAAGTGGGAGGATTAGGTATTCCAAAAATGAGGCATCAGAATGATTGTATGCGATGGTAATTTAATAGTTTGATCTACAAGGAGCACTTTAGCAGGTGCTCTTGTGTTTACAATAGTTTAGGAGTATTTGGTGTTAAGAAGAATGGAATTAGGAGAGTTGGTTTGTGAATCTAGGTGTTATAGTTGACTATAGTCTATTTAAATACAATCCTTTTACCCAAAGAGTATAATTTGCTGCAAGTAATATAAGTTGATTTATGAGAGGTAGCTCTTTTGATGAAGCATTTTTAGAGTTCAATATTTGCGGGTTAGAGATTCTTTTACCTTTCCTCGGATGAGTATGATTGTAATGAGCAGTTGAGCACCTTTATCATCTAGCTTTTCACTCTGATGCATCGGAACAGTAAAGGGTGTGAGTTGTGAGAATTATTTGTTCAAGGTTGTTCAACATGTAATTTGGGGAAAAAAATATGTAGAAGCTTGAAGCACTTTGAAAAAATGGTTTTATAAGGCACACTTTATATATGAATGTACTAGCACCAAGGCTTTCTCATACCGATTGAATGGTCCGGTGAAGTGTTTAGATCGCGGCGACGTGGGAGGTTCGCCGACGTCGCGAGAAGTTCACTGAACCTTATCATTTAGAGGAAGGAGAAGTCGTAATAAGGTTTCTCAATGTACATTCGTCTCTTCAATAAAAATTGTCCTGCTTTCCTACCTAAGTCAAGTGTAAGATGTGTGCTCTTTTTACCTTGATTAAGAGGATCTCTGTTATACCAGTTTTTGCACTTGGTTTATCGTTTATAATTATTTTACTCCTTGTAATGTTGTACTCCGCACAAGATATGGAATAGTGTTTTTAAGTTTGCTTCTTTCCTACTGGCTGTTCAATGTGATTGCTTGACATTTGAGTTTCAGGGTTACCCATTATGGTGAGCTTGCACCTGAGTGTGTGAAATTGTACTATAAATTTGGTCTTGCATTGCTGGGCAAAGCTCAAGAAGAGGCTGATCCTTTGGGAGCCATGCCAAAGAAAGACGCTGAATCTCAGCAGAGCTCTGTTAAAATTGATTCTGCAAAAAACACTGTTGAACGCTCATCTTCTATAACTTCAATATCAAGTAAGGCCACGAAATGTTCAAGTTCAAGTCAGCAGCCGAGCACTGTGGATGGTAATTTTACTGACATTACATGTCTTTGTATCTATACAAATGCTTTAGTAACGTTATTTGTTCAGCTGAATATGGGCGGACCGCAGACGGCTAATGACAAATAATATTGTATTTTTGGTTTCTGACGTTATATTAATCAGAACTAAAACTGCGTTATGTTTATGAGTGTTTAATGGTGTAGAGTTTAATTGATGTTTTAAAAATACACATTTCACTTTGAGATTTTCCCTTTAAGCAAGTGAAGCATTGAGCACTTTGCAATGTTTTAAAATGAAAGAGACGTAGCGAATTGCATAAACATTATGCTGGGTTTCTTAACTGTGACTGAGTTATTTAGATCCTGTAATAGCTCCGAGCAAATCAGAGGATGAAAAAGATGATGAGAGTGACACGGAAGAACCTGATGAAGATGAGGAAGATGAGTCTGACTTAGACCTTGCTTGGAAAATGCTTGATCTTGCAAGGGCAATTTCAGAAAAGCATTCTAAGGAGACATTGGACATGGTTGACATATTGTCAGCTTTAGCAGAAGTTTCTCTTGAAAGAGGTTGACATATTACTGTGTCTATTTCTTTGCCTTTTTTGGCTACTTCCTGTCATGTTTGTCTTCTTTTCATGATTCCTAAGCCTGACATTACAATTTGGTTTACCTATGCAGAGGATATTGAAACATCACTCAGTGACTATCAGAAAGCACTTTCAATTTTAGAGTGCTTGGTTGAATCAGATAGCCGCCGCCTTGCTGAATTGTATCCTTTAAGCATTGCAACAAAAACTCTAGTTGTGTAAACCTTTTTCAGTACTCCTCAAAGACTCGTGTCTAGGATGAATAGGGTGGGGTGGTTCGTCCTTATGTTTGCAGATCTCTCGGTGTTGATAGGAAGAAGCTGTTTTGGTATGACCCTTGATGGAAACTGTGTAGAGAGTTTTATATGTTGACTTCTGGTTCATTATATAAGAACCGTAGACATTTCAGTGAGTCAAGTTTTGTTATTTCATCATATTCTTAACCAAATATTAGTGTGACTAGCTGGCCGTTGATTTAAATAGTGGGAAAATCTTTTAAGTTGACATTCTTTGCATAAGCCAAACTTGATTTTAACATTTCTCGCGTTTTTATCTGACAAGTGCCATCACTCCATCAGCGAATTAAAAGAAAATCTGCATTTTTGGTTTCAAATGATTCAAGTCTCTATGATTTTCATCATGTCTGGGCAAAATCCGTTTGGCTATGGTATTATCTATCGCTCTTTCGGATCTGAAATAACTGCTATATATGCTAGAATACCTTCTTTCTGCTCTAGTTAGGCATTGGAGTATTCCCTTGCTGATTTTGTCCAAGTGTAACCTTAACTATAAATGTCAGAAACTTCCGCATTTGCCTTTGTCTAGAAGTTGGTTCAAAGGCTGAAGAAGCTATTCCATACTGCCAGAAAGCTGTATCTGTCTGCAAGTTAAGGATGCAGCGCCTGATGGATGAAATGAAAAGTGCATCAGCTTCTACGACTACCTCAGCTACTTCTGCGACAGTTGAAGATGGGGCTCACTCTTCAGTTGCTTCTCAGCCTGCGAATTCAACTTCTGACATAAAAGCAGAGATTGAAACACTGACGAGCCTTTCTGGTGACCTGGAGAAGAAGGCAAGTGCCTCTAGTTCCTCACCTCTCCCCCACCTCTCCCATAAGTGTAGATCTAACAAAATTGACCTGAACCAAATCGGACAACAATCCTTAGTAGAGCCGAGCCTAAAATGACCCGATTTGTAGTACCCCAGTGACTAATGTCCCAGACCTAAAACTACTGACCAGAAAACGACCCTAATGGACCTGCACTAGAAATGGTAAGATAACCGCACACTCTAAATAACTCAAACCCGTAATGACTCAACCCCAACTACCCATTTGTCAGGTCATGTACTCATGTATGTCCGGTTGCAGTGGCGGACTGCTCTTTTCTATCTGCCAATATTTTAGCTGTAGTGTTAGCTGCAGATTTGCTTCAATTTTTTCCGAGTCTTATTTGGCTTCTAAGCTAATGTTGGTTCTGTATCCAGCTTGAAGATCTGCAGCAACTGGTGTCCAACCCATCATCCATCCTGTCGGATATCCTAGGATTGGTGGCTGCTGCTAAAGCAAAGACTAACGATCAGGTTGCAGCAAGTTCTTCGCGTATGGGTGTTGCTACTAACAACAACACAAGTTTTGATTCTTCCACCGTTTCCACTGGTCACACTAATGGAAGCTCTGGGGTCACGCATCTTGGTGTTGTGGGTCGGGGAGTAAAGCGTGTGGTTATGAACACGGCTGGTGTAGAATCAAGCTCCAGTAAAAGACCTGCACTTGATCCTAAACCAGATGGTGATGGGAGCCCTGCTTCTTGAATCTTGAGTACTGTCATATGTAAGAAATGAACTTGTTGGACATTTCTAAGCATTCCAGAATATTAAAACATCGTTTGAGATTTGAGTTTTTGTTATTCTAAAATATTATTTGGCTTGAATCTGGTTCGGGTCAAATCAATCGAGCTTAATTCTACGGCAACATTTAACTTCTATTTTCTTTCCAATGTGTTTTTTTAAATGGAAAGCGGCCTACCCTGCGATATGCACGTATTATTTTTTTTTTTTTTTGACAACAATATACATGTAGTATTAGCAACCCAAAGTTTAAAGTTTAAAGAATTAATTCTTGGCGAGCACATTATCTCGCATTATTAGAGATGGTAGAGTACACGATATGTTCATTTCGACATTGTCAATTGTACATACTTTCGTCTCAATAATTTATTTATCTTTAATTCATCACATAATTTAACCACATTGTAGAAGGTTTTATTTTATGAAAAATGTGCTAAAACTACAATGACACATTTAACTTTTTTTATGCTTAGTTGATGTCACATAATAAGTAAATAAGATATCGGAGTAATGAACTTATACAATTCTTTGATGCTTTTTTCTTGTGTTATTTTTTTATAAAAAAAAAGTATAACAAAAGCAATAGTATTCAAGAGCTACACTCTCTTACAACTTACAAGTATGTCAATGTAAAATAAGCAACATGTGTCAACTAAATTAAGGTTATGGTAAACTATTAAGTAGGATCAACCACTTTTCCCGGTCATTTTACTTTCTCTTGTACTTTACCTTTCTTCATGGTTTTGTAATTTCTTTACTCCAATTTATTACAGTTTTTCCCTTTTTTCGCTACAAATTGTTCTTGGTATCTTGTGAGCACTGAAAATCACAAGAAAAAAAGGAAAATGGTTAGAGGAGTTGAAGTTTTATCTGATCATTTAGCTTTGGCTAATTTGATAGATGCGGACATGAATGAACTGAGGATTGCTGTCGCGACACTTATTCATGACGCTGCTAGACTTGGCCGAATGGGGTTTGCTGGTCATCTTTTTAGATGGCTTGCCTTTATTGCTGCTATGTGAGTCCTATAACTATTCTACGATAAAAACCGTTTCATATAAGATTCACGGGTTTTTTTAGAGTTGCGTTTTGCACGCTCATTTGATTGCCATCACATTTTACGACCTTCGTGTAGCGGCTAAATGACTTTGTACATTTACAAATCTCAGCACAACCAATGACATGTAATGTGCATTTGCCGAAGATTGTGCAGTGTTTGTAAAATCTTAATCGTGAAACTTATCCGCAAAAACAATGTACCATTGTCAATCAAAGGTTCCTCAATTACCATACCAAATTATACAAAATTAATGACTTTGTAATCCAAATTACCCAATCATTAAAAATATGTGATTCAAAATGTGGGTTCGAAGTCCATCAGCATTACAGAATGCCCTTGTGCTAAGGTTTCCGGCAAGTAAAATCCTTGGGAAACATTTGAAAAATTCGAGAAATTTGATCGCTTTACTCCTTTCACCTTTTTTTTTTCTTGTTATGGCTCGCTGTAATTGTATGTGTAAGTTGTATGGCATCAAGACTTGTGAAATGCATCTCAATGGTTTAATATTGATGTTCCTGCAGTTACTTGCTGATTCTAGACCGAACGAATTGGAGAAGCAACATGCTTACATCGCTTTTGGTACCTTACATATTCCTCAGTCTTCCCGGTTGGCCCTTTCATCTTTTCAGGTTCATCTTCTTTCCTTTTCAAATTCGCGAAAATTTTTCATTTTAGATCCTTCACATTTATAAAATGCTTCGTTCCTGAATGTTTGATGTGCTTTTGCAATAGAGGTGATGTGGGAAAGTGGATTGCTCTCGTTGCAGTCGTATTGAGGCTATTCATGCCCCGCCACTTCCCAGGTATTAATTCGAATAATAATCTTCCAAAAGAATCTCACATATAAAACTGTCTCATACAAAACTCTCTACTCCCTAAAAACGCGCAGACTGGCTAGAAATCCCCGGGTCTATGATACTACTACTCGTTGCAGCACCAGATTTCGTAGCGTACACAATGAAGGATAGTTGGGCAGGAGTTGCAGTCCTCTTACTAATCGGATGTTACCTTCTACAAGAACATATAAGAGCAACCGGTGGAGTAAGAAACTCTTTCACAAAGAGACATGGCATTTCCAATACAATTGGGTTACTACTTCTACTGGTTTACCCTGTTTGGGCTATGCTATTTTACATCATGTAAACTAATTACATCTCTTCATTCACTCGATATTTCCCGTCTGTTTAATCTTCTAATCGATTCAAATAAATCCCCGCTCCTGTTAGGAACGACAATGTTTCGGTTCAATTATTGATGTTTTGATACCGTCTTCACCATTTTCTTTTTGATATATCGCTTAAATTTTCCTTCTAGTTTCTTTATAATATATCACGGAACAAGGATTTGCTATTAGAAAGCGGAAGAGTTAAGCGAGGTGACAAGTAATGGCATAGGAAAAACTCGAAAAAAGTATTCCATCCTGTGTGTAAGTGTAAGACGGATCACTTTTATAAAAATTACTCTTTTACCAACCTCAATAAATGGATGGTTTTTTCTAGAAAAGAACAGTCTTATTCTAGAATTCGCGGTCGAGTTTAATAAAAAAAATAAACTATATGCGCATAATTATATTCAGTAGATAAAAATAATCAAATATTAAGGTAGGTAATCAATCAACTGAAAACTGATTAGAGAAACCATGTTCTTAACTTATGATACCAATATGATTACATAAAAAGTACATGGGGTATTACTTAAACTAAAAAAAAATAAAAAAATATTGCAAAGTGGGATAAAAATAGAGAAATGAAAAATCATTCAGGTTGACAAAAACAGAGAAAAAGGGTTATATGAAAGAAAACAAATAAAATGCAGCTCAAAAGTGCTTGAAAGGTAATCATTGATAGCATTAAGCATCAATTTCATATTAGATTTGTTAATTTTTTCATCATTGCTGCATTTTCATTTTGCTTCTCCTTCAAGATAACCTAATTAATAACTTTTTGCAATTCATATTTTACTTCCATAATTATTACTCAAGTCATAGACTATTAAAGGGATATATCCGTCTTAAGATTAAAACGAGCCTGTCAGCATTTTACTAGAGCATTTAACAGGTGGGCTAAAAAAAAACCTTATAAATAAAGGGAAAAAAGATTAATTTATTTTAGATGAAAATAAAAATAAATTATAAACAAAATATGAGTTTATTAAGCAAAAATTAAAGGAAAAAAAAAAGGGAAGATTTCTCTCAGACAAATGCCTCGATTTGTCGTCATTATTAAAAGAATGGATAATCCGACTCGTCATCTATGTTGAATCATCATCGAGAAATCATTAATCATTAATTAATTAAATAAAATGATTATGAAAGTGATTATATGATATGCTGAAACTCTGAAAGAGTTTGTGGATTAAATGAAAAAGAAAAAGAAAGGAGAAAAATTAAGAAAGAAGAGAAATAATAATCTGAAGGGAAAAAAAAGGAGGTGAGGTTAGAGAGAGAGAGAGAGAGTGGATGGTGGTGGAGTTATAGGGGGGAGAGAGGTTTAGGGTTAAGATGATAAATTAGGGTTATTTTGTGGTCAACTCAATCTCTCCATCATTTTGGTCCAGGCCCATCTTTATATGCTTCCTCCTTTTCTTATTTACACATATTCTCGTTTCAGACCGATGTCTTCACCTTAAGACGAGTCAAATACATATTATTTATATATGTAAGACAAAATAGTTTATATATTAGTAAAAATATTTATCTTATTCATGTAAGTGACATGTTATTTGGCATGTTTTAACTTAAAATGGATATATCAGTCTTAAAAGAGACTTAGGCCTAACAAAACCAATTTGACCTAGCCCGGAAAGGCTGGCCATGGAAGAGACAGTGCACGTGGTTATGACCTGGGTCTGGGGGGAACATGATGTGGTAGGGCCCATTGTGTCTACAGCGTGCCTTGGACACTACGGTGTGCTACTTGATGACACCGCGATTGGTGGATGATGTGTTTCTTGATAGCACCGTGGTGTGTGCTACTTGATGACACCAGATATGTGTGATGATGATATTGTGATTCCTATGATATTGATTGTGTACATGTAAGTGATCGTTGTATTTTTTTAACTATCGTGACTCATACGATATTTCTGGCGTACGGCGAGTAGGTGTTGAGCTGAAATGATGATGATATGCTATGATGATACGATGGGGCTTGTACGAGGCATTCGTCATGACAGTCGGCTTAGCACCTTGTTTAGAGTTTTGGATTTTGTAGACTTGTTGACTTTTCATTTATACTATGTTAAACTTATTTTGAGACTCTATTTGGTACATCCTGTCCTTGGGGAAATTGGGGCGTAGCACTCTCCAATGCTCGGAAGGTCTTGCGTAAAGACTCCGAGGATGACGGGGTGTTACTGTACCAAACACGGCCTTAATTTAAACAAAAAATTATGCTTGTTAATTTTCCTAACGGAATTTTGGTAACTCTATCTACTATTTAAAATCTGCTCTGCTAATTACAAAGAGCGCCATATTATTGACATATGAGATGGAATCTCGTAGCTAACACATACATTTTGCAGATTACACACTATAATCACGATATGAAAATATGACTAAAAGTTTATTCACTTTGCTACACAAGAATTTGGCAACTAGAATACAGAACCACAATATTTCTAGCTAGAAACCTGGTTTATACATAATGATGTTTGGCATTTTGGATCATGTAGCAGAGATGAAGAGTCACTCCTTACATAATCTGATTATTAAACGTACAAAGCCCCTGATAAACTTTACGACGAAGCGTACAGCATGTCCAAGGAGCAAAAGGACCATCAAGATTAGCCAAACACCAATACCGGCTCCTAAAGCATACAACACAGGACGATGGTTTTTCGACGACAATCTTAGGACTTCTCTGTTTCCTGATAGATAGTTCACAGACACTATGTAACTCAGTGTCGTTGCTGTCACTGCAATCCACATCGTTAACATCAAAATCGCAACAAAAAGTCTTTTGAAAGGGAGGCCACTTATGAGTAATAAAATCACACTCAAAGACGAGATCAATCCTGCTGTATTGAAAATCAGTAGCCTATCATAATCATCCTTTACAACATCTGCCATTACGGAATTTCCTGCGTTGTGACCGATGTTATCCTGCCAAACACCGCCTGGAGGGCTTATTCCGACTTGGAAAGCCATGGTTGCTATAAGTGATGCTACTACCATCAAAGCATTCCTCTGGTTTTCCAACCATGTTTTATTTTTGTTTCGCGGTTTCAATGCTGTCTTTGCCTTCAACGCCTTGGCTCGCTTTAAGGCCACCCGAATTTCCGAATCATTAATACCCTTTTTGCTGTGAATGTGAATATCCAATGCTGTCAAGCCGTTTCTGTTTATAGCATTTTTGTCCATCTTTTTGTTTTTCAGTATAAACTTGACCATCTGCGAGTCAATAAAGAGCAAAATTTAGCTGCTAGTCCCTATTCAACATATGGTTTACATTTGAAATTTTTAACGCTTTTGATTGATTAAATTTTTTAAAATACTTCTTACACGATAATAAAAAAGACGAACTTTGACTATATATTAAAATACTCCCTATTCAACATTTTTTTTTATCAAAAATATTTTTTTTCGAAAGATGATTTGATGATAAATGTAAATAATTTAGTTTTATATATTTATAATTTATGTTCTGCGATATATTTATGGTCAGAGTTTGTAACTTTGACTTCAAAAGTCAAATGACAAAAAAAAAACGAAGGACTTATTTAATACTCCATAGGCTCACAATTATTTGTCTATTATTCTACTTTTTGCTGTCGTGAGTATTTGTCAATATTAAGGTGCTCACAAATATATTCTATCCTAATATTTATTAAATCATATCTTAATATTATCTCATATGACTCTATATAATATCTTATTCCTTAATACCCTCCCTCAAACTTAGGGTAATTTGACTAAATTTCCACGAGTTTGAAAATTCAATAATTAATAAGAGAAAAAAAATGTCGATTTTTCTTTGTCTTCATAATCTTCTTCTTCATCAGTGCGTATACGACCCGCCGGCCATGATAGGTGCGTAACTCGCCAGTATAATGCGTAATCAACTCGCCAGTCAAAATAAGTGCGTAACTCGTCAGTATATACGGAGGGGTAACAACCTACCCACTCAATTCAATATGTCCGTAACTCGCCAGTACATACGGAGGGGTAACACTCTACCGACTCATATAAATAATGCGTAATCGACTCGCCAGTCAAGATAAGTGCGGGTAATCACCTACCCACTTATATAGATAAATACTATTGTCTTACGACAAATAGATAAACAACACATCTCGTCTCACTACACGAGGAGAGCCGGATATATCAACCACGGAATCACGTACGAAGACATTCGTAATACGTCTCTTTTTGTGAGATTACATACAATAATCCCACAAGTTGCAATGATCTCATACATGAGCTTGGATCACCGCGCGAAGTTATTACCATTATTTGTTAGTGTAAGCAACCTTGGTCTTTGACGGAGACACAACAGCATACCAGCATCTTTTTTTTTTTTTTAATAGTACAAATACAGATAGCTGACGGAATTATACAGAACATATTTTTGTTTAAAATTAGACGATAGTACATAACGAATCCCGCCGGTAGGTGTCTAACATTATCAACCCACCGGCGAGGCAGCGGAAATTTTATTTTAGGCCTCAAGAGCAAGAGCGTCTATTTTATAATAGAGTAATTCTTATTGACAATAATATTGTGTAGAATACCAAATAATACCAAATATCTTATTAATATTCTATCCTAATATTTATTAGAATTTTTTTCTTAATTGGAGTTCAAAACACAAGTATTTACAAAAATAGGGCCCATTTCAAACTATTTACAAGAAATGGGTCCCTGTCATCACCATCGACAAATTAAAAAAAAAAATCAAAGGTGTAGCTGTCTCACACAGCGACTACCATGAATCACTACTCCAGCTAATGCTTCAAAAAATAAATTATTATCGTTTTTGGTCTCCTTCCCAAACCTACCAACCATCAAGCTATCACCACCATTTTACCACCACCTTCCACTCATTCCATCTCCATTCTCTCACCCCACCCTTACCACCACCACAACGGCCGCCTCAGTCATCGGCTTACCATTAACCCCCCCTCCCTCCGGAAGCCAGACCACCACCGCGTCCACCCTCCGGCCGTCGTCGTACTGACGGTGTTGCGGGTAGGGTAGCAGATCAGACAACATGAGTACATGACCATTGGTGGGTATGTCAACGACCGTCTAACCCATCGACATGCCCACAACATGACCACTGGTGGGTCTGTCGACGACCGCCGACCACTTGCGACCACTGGTGGCTGGTGCCCCAACAGACGACCACCGCCCGTCTCCGACCCTCTCTAAACAAATGACCCGCAACATCGTCAGTACGACGACGGCCGGAGGGTGGACGCGGTGGTGGTCTGGCTTCCGGAGGGAGGGGGGTTAATGGTAAGCCGATGACTGGGGCGGCCGTTGTGGTGGTGGTAAGGGTGGGGTGAGAGAATGGAGATGGAATGAGTGGAAGGTGGTGGTAAATGGTGGTGATAATGGGTTGGGTCTTAGGTTTGGGTATCCCAATCCTAGGTGGACACTATTTCAATAAATAAGTTTCATCCCGACCCAAAACGATAATAATTTATTTTTTGAACATTATTTAAAAAACCAATTCGACTACCATTGCACTACTCCAGCTTTATTGCTGCTCGACTAGGCCACCTTCATCATCTTCGTTCTCCTTCCTCCGACTACCAACCATCAAGCTATCACCACCATTTTCTTCCCCTTACTTCCTTTATCAAATAGCCATCTTTATTAAACTATTTAGCTTTGTTTTTTGCAAAGAAAAACAACCCGCAATATCACCGCTCACAAAACCGAAAACCCGAAAACACAAAATTAACTTGACACCAAACCAACTAAACGAAGCACCGTATTAGGCACCTTAATCCGCCTATTCCTCGGACAACGACACCGTCAAACTCTACGACCTGATCTCCTCCACCGAACTCGGCTCAATCCTCCTTCACTCTTCCTCTGCCACCTCCCTCGCCTTGTTTTTTGAATGCGTTAATGTTATTGCAGATGGACTCATTGTTAGGGGTGGTGGTGAAGATCGTGGGATCACAGCCGGCGGCAGAGGTGGTGCTTGATACGGTGCTCAGTTTAAATGATTTTGTGTCAAGTTAATTTTAATTTGTCAATGGTGATGACATGGACTCATTTCTTGTAAATAGTTTGAAATTGGCCCTATTTTTGTAAATACTTGTGTTTTGAACTCCAATTAAGAAAAAAATTTTATTTATTAAATCCTATCTTAATATTTTCTCATATGACTCTATATGAGATCTTATTCCTTAATAATCAATATTACCTAATTTGGGTTTATATATGTTATATATTGTATGTGATAAAAGATATGTGAATGCATTGAATATTTTTTTCTCCTTATTTTTTTTCCTTTTTGCAAACTTGACAAATAATTGTGAACGGAGGGAGTATCCAAAGACGAAGCTACGCCTGGGCCAGACGGGCCAGGGCCCGGGGTAGATTTAAAATATAAATAAAAATTAAATAACACATGTGACATAGTATGTAGTGTGTCTTAGTGGTTTGTCTGACAACTGATAGAATATTCCCCTTGCCCTCCCCGCCCGCGTTCGAAGTACTGCAGCATCAATTTTCATATATTTTTTCCACTTTCTTTAGTTTCCATATTTTTGTTGAAGATTTCCCCTTAATCTTTTATATCTCCTTTATCCCTTACAATTTTGGTATTACCTTAATTTATTACTACGTATAAGATAATCTAAGATATCTTTATTTTTTTTACTATTTGTTATTCTAATTTTCGTATAAAATATTGATAAAAATGGCTTTATGAAGTACTTAATAGTTAGACTAAAGCTGTAAATATTAATCTGTACGAAGTATTATGATTTATATATAACCATCTAAAAATCCTAAACAAAAAAAAACCTATAATGCTAAATAATGGTGTGATATTGATGAATTGAGTATTAGAATTGCCCTTATTGTTCTCTTTAGAAAAATTATTTTATAAATCGGAGTATAGATAACGAAAACGTTAGTCTAACGAATAATATGGAATTCGGCCCTGGCAACAATTTTGTCCTAGCTTCGTCCCTGGGAGTATCACTCGTCAGTCGTCAGCTCGTCGCACATTTACACAATTTACGTTTTTCACCATAGTGCTACCTAAAATTTTGCCAATTAAACTTGTAATCAGTTGAGTAATGTAATGATGTTACCTGAGTGTTTTTGCTAGCAACTGCAAGATGCAACACAGTATTTCCATCAGCATCCCTAGAATTAAGTAAGTCAACATCATCGACGACATTAATCAAGAACATAAGAGCATCAACCTGACAGTATTTAACACACAAGTGTAGAACAGTTGATGAACAACAACCCTTAACTCGCTCTCGAGCAGCCTGCGGAACCACCTTAAGAAGCTCATCAATCACATGAACATGACCTCTTACTGCAGCAACATGAACAGGGTTATATCCATCAATATCAGACGCGAGACACATGTTCCGGTTCACAGAATTCAAAACTTTCACAATCTCCAAGTACCCTTTTCCGGAGGCCATATGTAATGGCGACCATCTTCTTATGTGATCTAGCTCTTCGACTAGTTCAGGTTTTCGACGAATAATTTCTTTTGTTAAGTCCAAGTGACCAAGGCTAACAGCGACATGTAATGGTGACTGTAGGAATTGGCCTGTGTTTTCGATGTTGTATCGATCGAGAATCAGTGGATCTTCTTGAAGCAGATTGAGCAAGGATTGTACGTCTCCTTCCAAAGCTACATCATATAACTTTTGAGCTTGAAACTCAAATTTTTTCATTGGAATTTTGTAGTTGATATAGTAGATATAGTATGTGAGTAATCGTATATTCCATTTATAGTCTTTCTTAAGACGGAGAAATTTGCCTTAAAATGCGGATTTATTATATTACGGTCAATTGACCAAATTGTGTTAGACTATCGTCAGTCAATTTTCAATTTGCCCTTCCGTGTGGAATTATTTGACGTTAGTTATATGTTGAAAAGAAAAACGTAAATTGTTATCTTTGCTGAATTTCCTAGCAATAAGCCAATAAGATCTCATATGATCCCATTCACATTGTGTATTGGTGATTTTCATCCCAAGGCATTTAAATGCATTCAGGTTTTTAAGTCAAAATCGATTAGAGCTTGGAAGCAATATAAAGTGAGTCGGGGAGTACGGAATTATCGGAATTGTCGGAATTGTCGAGTTCTTATATTATATGGATATATATGAGGGTGATAAGTTATATTTATCATGTTTTTAAGCGTGTTTGTACGTCCCCTATCGGGGTAGAGCACTCGGGATTGAATGCATAAACACTTAGGGATTTTCACATGCTTGAAGTTTCCAAAAACGCAGTTATTTACGACCCCGATTGGGGCGGCCCTATCCTGCGCTTTTGGTGCTTTGGTTGAAATAGTTTGTCTTGAGTCCCTAATTGGGGACATCAACCCCGATCGGGGTTGGGTTGTTTTACGCACTTGACTATGCTCAACTTTGGCGGTTGTTTGCATGTGTTTGTTGGTTTTGGTACGAATCTAATGATCTTTTCTATAATTAACAGGTTATATATATATCCTTACATACTAAGTATTTTTTTTTGAGCATACTAATTATTACTAAGTATATATATAAACGGTTGATCTTGCTTCAGACGGACCATTTTGGTCTGAAGCAATAACACGAGATTTTGTAACCATTTTATAGCTGAATGTAACCGCTATTGAAAACAAGTTGTCATAAGTTATGGTTACATTTTACCAAAAAGTGACAACATAAACCCATCTTATTTTTCAGACCGAATAGTCCGTCTTATCACATTTGAGAAATTTCTTATTTTGATATCATCAAAGTAAAAAGAAAACTCTCCAAGTTCTTAGTACTACAGAGATTTCAGGATACTTAAGGCTTGTAGGGTCGAAATACTCTAAGTAAAGCGCGCTTATACACGTTTTGATTGGGTTTTTCGTTACCGTCTTTACTTTGTTTCACTTCTGTTTTTTAAGCCTTATAATAGTAGTAATCCTCAAACCTCTTGTAGAGTTGCTAGAAAGGGATATGTTGATCCTACGGATAATCTAAGAATTCAACTAAGAGACTCTTTCCCTTTAGAGTTGGTGACATCTTTATCTACTTGTGATACCATCACCATTAAGGTTGACGCATGTTGGATTCCTTCGCTCTCATCCTCCTATGGATGGGTCACTTATGGATATAATGGGTGTATTTTCTTCAAGGATTATAAGAAAATAATGTTGACTAGTGCGTTACAGGCTGAAGCAAGAGGAGTCAAATAGGTCCTCTCTTGGGCTTTGACTAATCGGCATCACCATGTGCACGTCCAGACGGATTGTCTTCAATTGCTTCTGCAGATCTTCGGATGTGATGACGACCATCACGATATTCATGGAATTCTTGAAGACATTCGTCGTATCAGCATGTTATTTCATTGTCTGAAGTTTAGTTTCATTCCTCGTACAATTAATAAGATTGCTCATCGCCTAGCTAAACATGCTATGCGAATGTAATGGTCTTATCTTTAACCGTTGCCAAAAAAAAAAAAAAAAAAAAAAAAATAGTAGTAATCCTCTATCTATTAAAACCCAAGCAAATACTGCATTCTCATGAAGCCACATCAGCAGTCCAATTAGTAATTTTCATTTTCTCCAAGTGTGACCCACCAGTTATGCACAGGATTTTTTTTTTTTTTTTAATTTTCTACGTTGAACTCAGTTTCGGAAATGTCAATGAGAATTTCTACGCTGAACTCAGTTTCGGAAATATTTATGATAATTTCTACATTGAACTCAGTTTCGGAAATTTTTCAATCTTACTCACGAGGATATTAAACTGGATGTTATTAATTTGGATTTTTTTAAATAAAAATTTAATCAACAAAAATTAATGTGGATATTAATCTGGATTTTTTTTAACGCCGAAGATTTATTCAACTTTAACCGTGAGAATATCTGAATATAAAAAATTCACAAAAAATTCATTAATAAAAAATATCTGAATATAAAAAATGCACAAAGAAACGGAAACTAATTAAAAATAAGAATATTTGCTTGAAAAAAATTGGGTGACTTCAATACTCATGAAAGCATTAGATCTATTATGTTTAAGATTTATAAATTATTTTTAATAAACGAAATTTCGACATAAAATGATTAATATTAAAATTACCTTATAACAAATAAGGTAGACTTAAATACAATTAGACAGTATGCCAATAGTCTATAAATTGTGATTCAAAGGAACGGAAATACATAGTTATTTGGATCGATAGAGCTAGGTATTATGGAGAAAAATCGGAAAAGAGGATAGATTTATTGAGGGAGATTTGATGGAGGTGTGTAAATGGATATGTTGGGATGTAGAAATAAAAGAGCTACTCCATTGATGAGTATGTAACCTTTGTCAAAAAAAATGAGATCCTTTTTCAAATAACAGTAGGTCTTGCTTAAGACGGGTCGGATCTTGCAACGGGTATTTTGTGAGAGGAAATGGGTAGAGGGGACAAGGTGGGCACCCCCCAATGTGCTCTCCACTCACCCTTGATGGGTATTTTGTGAGAAAATATGGTATCCGTCTTAAACTTAAGACGGATACCTCCGTCTTAAATAAGAATTTGAGTTCAAATAAAGGGAGAAAGGAGGACATATAGGAGACGACTATTAAGCCTGTTATTGCTGAAGGTTCCAGAAATTTAGGTTAGGTTTTCAAATGTATACTAGAGATTAGAGAATAGAGATATGAGATAAGGATTGTTCCTCTCTTTGGACTACCCAAATTTTTATATGTAGCCCAATTAATCGTTATATAAAATATCAGTCGGTCTCATTAAAGATTGAGTATATCCGTCTTAAATGAATACGGGCCGAATTTCCTCTCACAATGAAGCAATTAGGCAAGTGAAAAACTAAATGGATCCTCACATGCCCTCCACCGTCCCACTTGCTTCCTTGTGAGAGAGGATAAAACCCGTTTTTATTAAAGACGGATATGCCCAATTTTCAATGAGAATTTGTGATAAAATATAGAACCATCAATAATTCAATGATGTTTCTTTACGACAAATTCTCATTAAAGACGAATACTATTCGTGTTATGTTGAATAGTGGTCAAATACATACCAAATTGCATGCAGTAGTCTTGATCCGTTTTAAGATTTACGATGAATACTCTGTCTTAAGTTACTGTTTCTTTATAATTGTTTATACAATTTTTTGGTAGGACTATTATATCGTAGGAAGATATGCCGAAGATATTCTAAATATAAAATTAATTAGCAGTAAATCTTTCTTAAGAGTTAAAACAAATGTATACGTCTTTGCAATAAAACAGGTCAAATATGTTCTCACTTTTGCATGTAAGACAAGTATGTTGTTTTCCACATGTATTTAGCATTCTGCTTTTATTTTAGTCTAACTACTTGACCCGTCTTAAGTTTCAGATTGATAGTGTCATCTTAAAATGAAATTTTGTGATTAATTAATTAGTGATTACTCCCTTACATTATAGAAAATGCAACATATACTTTTGACAAGTGTCATGTAATTAACCAGTTTTAAGCCTATGACAAATTTGTCATCTCAATTGTGTTTTTTTAAAATAAAAGTAGTAACTTATATGTCTTAAATTCACATTTAAGATAAACTTACTTTTGATACCACGAGTTGAGTGGGCTTTGACCTAAATTAACGGCTTATTACTTCGACCCAGTTGGTCCCAGGTCAAGATTTGTTCGGATATGACCTTGCAAACGAGGGCCGAATTTAAATTTTAACGGGTATATACTTCATTGTTTAACCTTACAAATAAAAAAAATCTTGAATTAGCTTAAATAGTATGTACTCTTCGCACATATAAGCCGAAAGTGCATTAAATTTTATAATATTCATAAAAAAATCATTTCATTTTATATTTCGTGCTTTTATTCAGCTTCTCGATTAGCATGTGAAGTAGAAACTGACATAACTATCAAAACGACAAAATCATATTTCAATGAGTACTCGGACTATTAGACATGATATATATATATATATATATAGAGGCAAGTTATAATGAGTCCACCTTCAAAATTGAGTCCATGAGTCCTCATCTTGCCCTTTGGATGAAAGTGATGGAGGGACAAGATTAGAACAAGATGGAAGGCTAAGATTAAAAGAAAAATGAATGGACAAGATTAGAACAAAATGAAGGGACAAGATTAGAACCAAATGAGTGGGTTTTAATGACTTGCACCTACATTACGAGTACATAATGATGTAACTTTAGTCATTAAAAGTGTAACTTCAACCATTATGTGTGTAACTTCAAAATAAAATGTGATTTCGAGTATATAAATTTGAATTTATGTAACTTTAAGATAAGTTTATGTGATTTTTACCTTTTTATGAGGGTAACTTTAGTCATTAAAAGTGTAATTTCAACCATTATTTGTGTAACTTTAAACTAAAATGTGATTTCGAGTAAATAAATTTGAATTTATGTAATTTTAAGACAAATTTATGTGATTTTTGTTTTTTTATGAGGCGAACTTTAGTCATTAAGAGTGAAACTTCAACCATCATTTTTGTAACTTTAAATTAAAATGTGATTTCGAGTATATAAATTTGAATTTATATAATTTTTAAACAAATTTATGTGATTTTATTTTTTTATGAGTGTAACTTTAATTCTTAATTGCGTAACTTTAAGTTAAAATATGAATTAATTTTAATATTTTAATAAGTGTAACTTTAACCTTTATTAGTGAAACTTCATTTATTAACTGTGTAACTTTAGTCAATTATAGTGTAACTCATGTTTAGGTAACTTTAGTCTTTTCTAGTGTAACTTCAGTCCATACTAATGTAACTATAATCATTAATTAAGTAATTTCAGTCCTTAATAAGATAACTTTAGTCCAGTGCAACTTTAGTCCATAATTATGAAACTTTAGTCCATAATTGTGAAACTTTAGTCCATAATTGTGAAACTTTAGTACATACTAGTGAAACTTTAGTCCATAATTGTGAAACTTTAGTACATACTAGTGAAACTTTAGTACATAATTGTGAAACTTTAGTACATACTAGTGAAACTTTAGTACATACTAGTGAAACATTAGTACATACTAGTGAAACTTTAGTACATACTAGTGAAACTTTATTACATACTAGTGAAACTTTATTACATATTTGTATAACTTTAGTACATATTTGTATAACTTTAGTACATATTTGTATAACTTTAAGAATAGAATAAAAAAAGATAAATAAAAAATAGAAAAACAAGATCTAAAATATAAAAATCAACCAAAAAAAAAACAAGAATAAATAAATATAAAACAAATAGGTTACACAAAAAAAAGGTTAGTAAAAAACGAATGTAACATAAAACATAGATTTGAAATAAAAAATAAAAAAACATAACAAATCTGAGAAATAAAAAACGAGATTTGAAATAGTGGTAGCTTTTAACCTTTTTTCAGATCTAAAACGAGATTAAATAAATTTGATGATACAAATTAAAAAAAACAACCACCAACAAAAAAAAAAAAAAAAAGGAAACAATAAAAAAAACTTGAAAAAAAAAATCCAGATCTGAAAAAGTGGCGGTTTTTCGAGCCCCAAAACCTACCAAAAACCACAACCAACAAACACAAAAATAAAAAAAGAGACTATACATGAGTTCTTTTTTTTTGTTTAGATTTTGTGGAAGGTTGTCAGAAGTTTTTTTCAGATCTGGAAAATAATGTGGTGGTGGTTGTGTTTTTTTTTGGGTTTTATGTTTAATGTGTGGTTGTGGTGGTGGTTGTTTAGTTTTATTGTTTTTTTCTTAGATTTGAAAATAATGGTGATGGTGGTGGTGGCGGCGGGTCTTGTGGTGCGCCGCAGGGAAGGTGGCGGCGGCAGGGAAGGTGGCGGCATGAGAGGCGGCTACATGGTGGGGAGGTGGCGAGAGGAGGACGGTGGAGGGAGGAGGAGGCCGGACGGCGGTCCGTGGAGGGAGGAGCACGGTGGAGGAAAGGAGGAGGAAGGTGGAGAGATGAAGGTGGCGGTGTAGGGTGGATGGAGGTGGCGGTGGGTGGAGGTGGCGGCGGGTGAAGTAGGTGGAGTTTTTTTTTTGGTTTTTTTAGAGAATAGTAGAGAGAAAAGGGAGGTAGAAAGAGAATGTGAATGTGAAAATGAATGAAAAAGAGTGAAAAATGGTATTTATATTAGGGTTTGAAGGGTGGTGGATTGTGTGTGACTCACAATCTTGACCATTCCTTTTGTTTCAATCCTAGCCCTTTATCCTTTTAATTCAAGGGCTTGGATGAGGACTCAAGAACTCAAAGGTAAGGGGGAGATATATATAGAATTAGGATCAATGCGAACTTACGAACTAAATATGAACCACTGGATTTGACAAAAGAAAAAGGCAAATCAATGGTCAACAATAAAACCCAAGCCCCTGACCACCAAAAATAAATCCAATCTCATTCACACTCCCAACGCTCATGCCAAGTCTCACTCCTAAGTTCTAACCAACGAATGTCGGCGCCGGCGCCGGAACTTCATCACAAAGTACCAGTTACCGTGCATCCGTCTGATGTCGGGTTGTCCGCTAGTGTTTCGCAAGAATTCTAAGCTTCCTCATTCACTTCCTCCTTTCTCCTTCATTTGAATCCCTCACCCTCTACCAACGTAGAGTCGTCGGAGATTCGACACCTACTCGTCTGCAGGTCATACCTTGTTGTATTTAAGGTTACTGACATTTTTATAATCAACTCTTAATTTGTAGATCAATATTCAAATCAAGTTTTTACAAAATTGACAATTAAGAAGCTTTTGGCGTTAGGTGCTGCTGGAGATAGTGTCGTTGGTAGCACGGATGCGGAGTTCGATCGGTGAAGGATGTGGATGGGTGGAGCGAGGGAGTGGTGTTAGTGATGGAATGGTGGTGGTTGTGATAATGGCGTGGTGGGGCTTGTCCAGCGACGACGATGGTGTAGTGGTTGTAGGGTTACTAATATGGCTTGTAGTATCAAGTATCTGGACATGAAATATGATGATGAGAGAGGAGAGTACAATGAGGTCGAGTGTGGTGGAGGTGAGAATAGGAATAGGGGACTTAAGTTTGTGCGTTAGCTGAGAAAATAAGATATAGAAATAGAGTAATAGTCCATATTAGCCTTAGTTCGTACAGTTCGCACGGGATCCCGCCCCTATATATATATATATATATATAGAGAGAGAGAGAGAGAGAGAGAGTCTGAATCCGGTGAGGCAGCAAATTATGGCGAGGCAGCCTGCCTCACCAAACTTCTCACTGGACTGATACTATTTTGTTGGGCTGACTCAAGCCGTGTTGTTGGGCTGATACAATAATTAGGGCTGATACAATAATTAGGCTCTGCTTCTTCGTAAGAACAACACCATCAACATTCTTAATTTCAAAAAGTTTTTACGCAATTGCTGCGATTCTACGAAATTGGGCGTCGATATTATCGAAACAACACACAACAATGTGAGTTTAGCAAAATTCAGAAGAAAATTTCAATTAATTTTCAAGTAATTTCATCAAAATTGAGCATATTCATAAAATCGTTGATTAACTTAGGATATAAGTTTCGATTTTCATCAAAATTTAACTTTTTTTTGTTAACCTCGTTATTTCTTATTAATTACAACGTTGATTTTGACGTTTTGCAGCTCTGATTGTTAGAAATTTTATTTGTTAAAGGAGGGCATCAGTTTGTGAATCCTACAGCTAAGGTTTGTGAATTTGATATCTTAGTTTGTGAAACTCCTATGAAAACTCGTATGAAAACGATTTGAACAATTTATGATCAAGTTTCACAAAATAAGATATAAGATTCACAAAATAGCCACTAGGATTCACAAAATAAGACATGATTTTGCGAAACTTATAATAATCGTTCCGTCATGTTGAGTATTTAATTACAGCTAAGGTTTGTGACCTTGACTTTTTATGTTGTGAAACTTCGACCTAAGTTTGTGAAACTACTTGAAAATTAGGAATTTATTTGTTAAAGTAGGGCATCTTTTTGTGAATTCTACACCTAAGGTTTGTGAATGTGGGATCTTAGTTTGTGAAACTCCTATGAAAACTCATGAAAGCGATTTGAACAATTTATGATCAAGTTTCACAAAATAAGATATAAGATTCACAAAATAGCCACTAGGATTCACAAAATAAGACATGATTTTGTGAAACTTATAATAATCGTTCCGTCATGTTGAGTATTTAATTACAGCTAAGGTTTGTGAACCTTGACTTTTTATGTTGTGAAACTTCGACCTAAGTTTGTGAAACTACTTGAAAATTAGGAATTTTCCTTCTTTAAGTAGGGCATCTTTTTGTGAATCCAACAGGCAAGGTTTGTAAATGTGAGATCTTAGTTTGTGAAACTCTTATAAAAACTCATGAAAGTGATTTGAACAATTTATGATCAAGTTTATGATCAAGTTTCACAAAATAAGATATTAGATTCACAAATTAGGCACTAGGATTCGCAAAATAAGATATGATTCACAAATTTAGTAGAAATTCCGAAAGCGAAATACAGTATAATCAACAAGTCAACAATAACGAAGCTAAAAGAATTCAAATCATCACTAATTTCGTCATAAATTAGCGAATAAAACTCAGAATTTGGTAAAAATCCAGAAAATACTGTTTCAACTATAGCATAGCAAACTAAAACGAAAGCGAAATACAGTACAATCAATTAACAATAACGAAGTTAAAAATGTTCAAACATTAGTATTGATCGGAGAAGAAGAAACGGAGAAATCGAAGAAGAGAGGAGAAGATCGACGAAGAGAAAGAGTAGGTGATACGACGACGTTTGTAGCAGCTGCCATTGTTGCAGTTGTGAGCTTGTGATAGTTGAAGATGAAGGAAGAGAGAGAGAATCAGGAAGAAAACTAAGGCAATGATATGATAAGATGTGAGCAAAGTGATAGTGCAAATGTTGCTGCTGCTGCAGGATGACTCAGCTGTTACGGAAGCTTGCTGTATGATCGTCCAATTGTAAGTTTGTAGGGGGCACGTGGCACAATCTGAAGTGTCCATATGTTTTAGATCCGATGGTTAGGATGGGTACAGCTGCCTCACCCTAAGAAGGGTGTCTCACATGATTCAATTTCTCTATATATATATATATAGGCAAGTTATAATGAGTCCACCTTCAAAATTGAGTCCATGAGTCCTCATCTTGCCCTTTGGATGAAAGAGATGGAGGGACAAGATTAGAACAAGATGGAAGGCTAAGATTAAAAGAAAATTAAATGGATGGACAAGATTAGAATAAAATGAAGGGACAAGATTAGAACAAAATGAGTGGATTTTATTGACTTCCACCTACATTACGAATATAACTTTAACCATTATTTTTGTAACTTCAGTCATTACGAGTGTAATTTCAACCTTTTTTTAGTGTAACTTTAAACCAAAATGTGATTTCGACTATATAAATTTGAATTTATGTAAGTTTATGATAAGTTTATGGGATTTTTGCCTTTTTATGAGAGTAACTTTAGTCATTAAGAGTATAACTTCAACCATTATTTTTGTAACTTTAAATTAAAATGTGATTTCGACTATATAAATTTGAAATTATATAATTTTTAAACAAATTTATGTGATTTTAGTTTTTTATGAGTGTAACTTTAATTCATAATTGCGTAACTTTAAGTTAAAATATGAATTAATTTTAATATTTTAATAAGTGTAACTTTAACCTTTATTAGTGGTGAAACTTCATTTATTAACTGTGTAACTTTAGTCAATTATAGTGTAACTCATGTTTAGGTAACTTTAGTCTTTTCTAGTGTAACTTCAGTCCATACTAGTGTAACTATAGTCATTAATTAAGTAACTTTAGTCCATAATTGTGAAACTTTAGTCCATACTGGTGAAACTTTAGTCCATACTGGTGAAACTTTAGTCCATACTGGTGAAACTTTAGTCCATAACTGTGAAACTTTAGTACATACTAGTGAAACTTTAGTACATACTAGTGAAACTTTAGTACATACTAGTGAAACTTTAGTACATACTAGTGAAATTTTAGTACATACTAGTGTAACTTTAGTATATACTAGTGTAATTTCAGCCCATACTAGTGTAACCCCCCTCCTCCGTCACCAACAACTATAATCGACCAACAACAACAAAAAAAACTAGATCTAATATCTAATAAAAAAAAGAAAAATATAAAGAGATCTAAAAAAATCCACCAAACCTAAAAAACGAGATCTAAAATAAAAAAAATCCACCAAAATCCTCAAAAAAAAAGAGACCAAAAAACAAAAAAAAACAAGATTTAAAATAAAAACTAGAAAACATAAGAAACAAAAAACGAGATAAAAAAAAACAAAGGGAATCTGAAAAAAAAAAAAAGGTAGATCTAGGACAAAAAAATATCTACTAAAAAAACGATATCTAAAATAAAAATAAAAAACATACGAAATACGAAAAAATAAGAAATAAAATTTGAAATGGTGGTGGTTATTTCTTTTTTACTTTTTTTTTTCAGATCTAAAATTGTGGTTATTTTTGTTGTTTTTTTTGGTTTCAGATCTAAATGGTGGTGGTGGTAGTTTGTGTTTTTTATTTCAAAGGTAAGAATGGTAGTGGTGGGTGAAAGGTGCCGTGAGAAGAGGAGGGAGAGCAAGGGTGGCGGCGGAAGAAGGCGGGCAGGGAGGAGGTGGAAGGGATGAGGAGGAGGTGGAGGAGAGAAGGCGGGCAGGTGGCGGCGAAGGATGAAGGCAGGGAGGATGAGGCCGGTGGAGAAGAGGCGGCGGCGAGGAGAGCGGTGGAGTTGTTTGGAGGAGGAAGGCGGACGGCGAAGGGAGTAGGGGAGCAGTGGCGGTCCGGCTGGTGATGGCGGCGCACGGAAGAAGAGAGGCGTGGAGGAGGAGGTGGCGGTATTGGGTGAAGGTGTCCGGTGGGTGGTGTTTGGTGGGCGGTTTTAGTTTGCTGTTTTTTTGGTTTTTTTTAAGGATTTAAGAGAGAGAAGGGAGGTAGAAAGAGAAAGGGATTTGTGAAAATGAGAAAAAAAAGTGAGGAAATAGTATTTATATTAGGGTTTGAGGGATTGGATTGGGTGTGTCTCTTAATCTAGGCCTTTCATTTTGTTTTAATCCTAGCCCTTCATCCTCTTGATCTAAGAGCTTGGATTAGGACTCATGGACTCAAAGATAAGGGATAGACTCATTTGAACCTATATATATATATATATATATATATATATATATATATATATAGAGGCAAGTTATAATGAGTCCACCTTCAAAATTGAGTCCATGAGTCCTCATCTTGCCCTTTGGATGAAAGAGATGGAGGGACAAGATTAGAACAAGATGAAAGGCTAAGATTAAAAGAAAAATGAATGGACAAGATTAGAACAAAATGAAGGGACAAGATTAGAACAAAATGAGTGGGTTTTAATAAACTTTCACCTACATTACGAGTGTAACTTCAACCATTATTTGTGAAACTTTAAGCTAAAATGTGATTTTGAGTATATAAATTTGAATTTATGTAACTTTAAGATAAGTTTATGTGATTTTTACCTTTTTATGAGGGTAACTTTAGTCATTAAGAGTGTAACTTCAACCATTATTTGTGTAACTTCAAAATAAAATTTGATTTCGAGTATATAAATTTGAATTTATGTAACTTAAGATAACTTTATGTGATTTTTACCTTTTTATGAGGGTAACTTTAGTCATTAAAAGTGTAACTTCAACCATTATTTGTGTAACTTCAAAATAAAATGTGATTTCGAGTATATAAATTTGAATTTATGTAACTTGATAAGTTTATGTGATTTTTGCCTTTTTATGAGGCTAACTTTAGTCATTATGTAGAAAGTGATTGACTGAAACATAGGAAGAAAAGTTGCAGAAGAAAACAGAAGAAAATTTTGGAATAATTTGTGTGTATTAGCTTCCAAGAGGATACGTATATATACAATCCTTCTAT
>JAIUZE010010255.1:0-25818 GCA_022085475.1 Heliosperma pusillum
TATATATATATATAGAGCTTAGTTCAATTGAGTCCACCATTTTCTTAGAGTCCTTGAGTCCTCATCCTAGCCATTGGATGAGGGAGAGGGATGGCTGAGATTTGGGAGATTAAAAAATACACTTATCACTAATTAATTACATATGCACTAATTAATTAACTTTCTCTCTCTAGCTTTTAATTAATCACTTTTTAAACACTTTTAAGCACTTTTGAGCACTTTTTAGCTGCTGAGATTTATGAGTGTAACTTTGATGCTTGCGAGTGTAACTCTAATGTTTTAGAGTGTAACTCTAAGTTTTTAAGGCGGTTTGTATACAAAAAATTGAATTTAAACAATTTTAACACCTTACGAGTGTAACTTTAATACTTTTCGAGTGTAACTCTAATATTTTCGAGCGTAACTTTAAATTTTAAAGACGGTTTTGATATAATAATTTGAATATATATACTTTTAACATTCTACGAGTGTAACTTTAATATTTTTAGACGGTTTTGTATAAAAATTTGAATTTATATAATTTTGACATTTTACGAGTGTAACTTGGATGATTTTCGAGTGTAACTTTAATATTTTTTTAAGACGGTTTATTACTTATAAATTTAAATTTATATAATTTTTTACATTTTACGATTATAATTCTAACATTTTAGGAGTGTAACTTTAATTTTTTTTAAGACGGTTTTGTACATAAAAATTTGAATTTATATAATTTTAACAATTTACAAGTGTAACTTTGATGATTTACGAGTGTAACTCTAATATTTTACGAGTGTAACTTTAGTAATTTTAGGTCATTTTGAGTGGAATTTTTTGAATTTTATTACATGTTGAATCTACGTAATTTACTACAAATATATGAGTGTTACTTTAGTCCTCTATGAATGTAACTGTAGTCCTCTATGAGTGTAACTGTAGTCCTCTATGAGTGTAACTGTAGTACTCAATGAGTGTAACTTTAGTCCTCTATGAAAGTAACTATAGTAAAAACTATGTAAAAAGCAAGGTAGATCTATAAAAAGGTAGATCTACAAAAAAAAAATTGAAAACAAGAGTAAAAACTAAAAAAAGAAACAGATCTGACATCAACAAGTGTAACGTTTAAGGTCATTTTGTGTTACTTTAATAAATAATGTGTGTTACTTTAATACAAGATATATGTGACTTTAATAAATAAAATGTGTAACTTTACTAGACGGTGAGTTTAATAAACATCAACAAGTGTAACTTTTAAGGTCATTTTATGTTACTTTAATAGTGTTACTTTAATAAATACTGTGTGTTACTTTAATAAATAAAATGTGTAACTTTAATAAATAAAATGTGTAACTTTAATAGACGATATATGTGACTTTAATAAATAAAATGTGTAACTTTAACAGACGATATATGTGACTTTAATAAATAAAATGTGTAACTTTAATAGAGAATTTGTGTTACTTTAATAGAAATCATTATTACTTGACACTTTTTTTTCAGATCTAGAATGTGTTACTTTAATAGAGAATGTGTGTTACTTTAATAAATAATGTGTGTTATTTTAATAGAAAATACATGTGACTTTAATAAATAATGTGTGTTATTTTAATAGAAGATATATGCGACTTTAATACAGAATATGTGTTACTTTTATAGATTTGACACATTTTTTCAAATCTGAAAAAAAAAAAAAAAAAAACCAAACAAACAAAACAAAACAGAAAAAAAAAAAGTAACACAATAAACCACATTGACAGCACCACCAACCTCCACCCACGACCCCACCACCCTTGACAGCCCCTCCACCACCGCCACTTCCCAAGACCCAACCAGATCTGACCACCCTAACCATCACGACACACCCACGACACCTCCAACCACCACGACAGCCCAAACCACGACCCCACGACCCCACGACACCTTACCAGCCTCATTTGCCCCAACCCCAACCCCGAGCCCCGACACCCGACCCTCACCAGTCCAAACCCCACCCCGACCATCACCAGCCCCACTCGCCCTCACCAACCCACAAACTACCTCCACCACACTAGAAGTCCCCCGACTACCCACGGCCCAGATTTGACAAAAAAAACCAACAACAAACACCCAACACCAACCAGATCTGAAAAAAAAGAAGAAAAAAAACAAGAAGAAAAGAAAAGAGAGGAGGAGGCGGCACAAGAGACGGCCGGAGGAGAGGGAGGCGTCGTAATGATTGTTGGTGAGATTAGATCTGAAAAAAAAAAAAGAAAAAAAAAGGTGGCGGATGGTGGGTCAGATGATCGGAGGGTGGGCGGCGGAAGTACGTGATGGTGGTGGGTGTTAGAGAGTGGTGGATTGATATTTTTAGTGGTGGTGGTGGGTGGGTGGGAGGTGGTGGGTGGTGGCCGGTGGGTGAGTGAGAAGAAGTGAGGAGGATGGATTTATTTGGGATTTTGATTTATTTGGAATGTAGAGAGTGGAGAGGTAATGATATTATGGTGTGATGAGAGAGAAGTTGTTGGGTGGAAAATTTTATATAGTGTATTAGGGTTGGATTAGTGGTTAATTAAAAAACAAGAGAGAGAGTGGAAAATTAGTCCATTAATCTTCTTTTGGGAGCACCAATCTCACCCATCCATCTTCCTTCCTCCAATGGTCCAAAATAGGACTCAAGGACTCTAAGGAAGAGGGTGGACTCAATTGATCTTTGCTCTATATATATATATTAGTATATATATAGATATGATTATATTATAGATAATATATAATATATATAATATGTTATATAGATATAGGCGGGATCACCTCGTGAGTTTGTTCTTAGGGGTGAGTTTGTACTAATAAAATTTCAGCCATTGGATCCTACTTAACTAATGGCTTAGATCAATACATAGATTATACGTATACTAATAATAAATATAAAAGGAAAACTTTAAACAAAAGGAAAATAAAACGCAAACAACAAAATTGACGGCGGAAAGAGAAATAATAATTCATTATAATTTTCTCTCTCTCTCTCAAAAATCCTTTTCTGAATCAGATTTAGGGAATTATAATCTAACTAAAACAGTAACTTCTAATAAGATTCAAAAAATTAAAGTGAATTACTTACATGAATTTATGAGGATTGATAATGTGAATTTGTTGCATATGCACGTTGGACATTACTCTGCAGGTACGGAGGTTCGGACCGGTCCGGATCGACAAATCTTCATATATTCCGGCTGAGAAATTGACCCAAGAGAGAGAGATGAAGATTGAAAACGGATTTAGGGTTTGAGAGATGATTTGGGGGAAATAAGGGATAAAAATATGTTGTATTGAGTAAGTGGACAAGGGTATTATGGGTATTTTACGTCAATTCTTAGTTAACGAGTCGGAAAATAAGAAAACCAAGTCTCTTAGCAGACATACAGTCGTGATTGGAGAGTATAAATGAAATATTGGCGGTTATTTGTAAAAATGTAAATATATGGTGGTTATTTGTAATTTTTCCTAATATTTACGTGAACTGAAGAGTAGTAAGTAATTCGGTCTTGAGCCCGCATTTTTTTTGGTCTGGTTCAGTCTTTTAGACCAAATGGGCTGAAATTAATAATCTTTTATTTCTAAGTATATGATAATTTAAATTTCATTTCTGTAAACCAAATAGACTACTTAGTTGATAAAAGATACGAAAAGTAGTAACAAAACACCTAAATTGCGGTGCATTTAGTCTGAGCCGAAATTAACTGGTCTCAGTCTAATCAAACCAAAACCCTAAATCAAAAAAAGCGTGGGCCAAGAAATCAGACCTAAATCAATTCGTCTTGTGTCAATTGGTCTGGTCCAAGCCTAAACTTACCAGTGGCCTTACCAGACCCTGGGCCAAACAATCCCTTATATCACATATTCAAGACCCATGTATTTTTCTCATGTATCAAACAAATACAAAATTGATATCTTCTTTGGCCGATATGGATAATCGAAAATTATGAAATAGGTATTTGTATCGATCTGCTATCCTAAAATTTTTGAAAAATTATTATTCAGTTGGGATTCAATTCAATTTAGATGATCTAGTATCCGACTTGGTTTTAAGTTAACTTATAAAATTTAAGTGTTTTTAAAAACAAAAAACTAAATCGGATATTGGATTATATAAACCAATTTGAATAAAAACCGAATGAAGTTCAAATCAGTCACTGCAACAAATTTTAAAAAACTAAAAGCTTATTATTTTTTTGACATTATCATCAGTGCTTTTAGTTTTTTTTTATATTCGGTGTTCTTTTTTAACCATCAATGTCTACCCTGGGGCTAGCCAGAATAACACGTCAGCCCGGCACGTCCCATCTGCCACACGGACCTCCTTTGGCCCGGCTGATGTAAGTTTTACTTAACCTCGCAAGCGGACGAGTTATCGTTGGGCATTGCAAGGATCGTATCCCAAGGGACGGTAATTATGGTTCTAAGGCGGTTTAATCAAGTTCTAGTTTAGTTCTAGCTAATAGCAAGTTGAAGGTGAGTGAAACTAACTAAGTCTAACAAATAAGCAATTATGAGATTTAAAGCAAGAATTAAGAAAACTAAGGCAAATGGGTTCATAATGAGGTTGGGGTTGAATATGGTAGAAGGTAAAGTCGGTCTAAAGATAAGTAATGGTAGGTCTCCACCTCTCGGTGAAAGACGGTTCCTTGCCTAGGTTTGGTCGGATTCTCGCCCTACCTCTCCCAAGACTCCTATAAACACACACAAGCAACAAACAAGCCAAGCTCTCGCCTAAGCTAGCAAAAAGATGAAAGAAAGCATGAATTACTCATTCTAGCATTTCTACAAACACATGGTGTGCACAAAATATAGGAATTACCAAAAGACTAGATTTTTACAATCAAAACCACATTCTAACCCCAAGAACCTACAAAAGATCCCCCATCTACCCTAGAAGGGCACTACTCACACATATTAATGAAGAAAAACATTAAAGATGGATACTTTGACATGAAATAAGCAAGAGAAGACATATTCAACACAAAAACTAGATAAATAAACAAGAACAAGTAATTAAAAGTCAAGTAATGAAATAAAGATGATGAATTATACCAAAACTTGTAAGAAAGGATGAAACTTGGATTAATAATCAAATAAGAGTCTCCTCTTATCTTCAAATTACAACCCAATTGTTCAAAACTAGCTAAAGGAAAGACTAGATCTAAAGATAACTAAGTAGAAAAGTAGAGTAATTAGTGCTAATTATCAAAGGATTAGAATAATAATTAGGAATATTGAAAGCTAAATCTAGGGTTTTGTGTCTAGGGTTGTGTGTCCAAAATGAATTAGGAGAGGATTATATATAGGTTGGTGGAATTGAGGGTTCAAAATAAGAAGGGAAGGTGGAATGCGGAGTCGGGTGCTCAGCCGGTACACCGGCCGCCAGTGGCTTGTGCCGGCTGGGACCATCTGACTTCAAACTTGAGATTTCTCGTGTAAAATAGGTCTCAGCCGGTCATGCCGGCTGCCGGTGGATTGGACCGGCTGAGACCACCTGCTATTCTTCCAATTTTCAAGTTTTGCTTTGACGTATGTGGGGTGCTCAGCCGGTTGGCCGGCTACCGGTGGCCTGGACCGGCTGAGCCCCTCTGCTCCTCCTCCTTCATTTCCGTCTTCATTGTGGAATGTTGAATGCTCAGCCGGTTGGCCGGCTGCCAGTGGCTTGACCGGCTGAGACCCATGTTTCCTCTTCCTCCTCTTCTTTTCTTCCTTTCTTCATTGTGTTTAGTTTTGTGACGGTTTCTCCGTTCTCCTCCCGTCTCGTCCTTGTCTTGACATATTTCCTATGAATTGAGACGGAAGTAAATAGTATGAGAGTACACGAGATGAGGGCCAAAGTACGATAAAACCGACACCGAACAAAACTAAATGCGATGAAACATAAGAAAATAGATAGGGGAAACGGTCTAAAATAATCATATATCAAACCTCCCCACACTTAAACATTACTCGTCCCCGAGTAAGTAAGTGGATAAAAACAAGACCCTTATTTACATAAGCTAAACTAAACTACTAAAATCCGATGAAAGGCAATTAACGGGCCTTCTCCGTCCCTTCAACTCACAACGAAATACAATGAGGTATGTACTTCCTTGTAAGGCAAGTGGGGGCTTGCGGAAAAATTTAGATGCATCCAAGATTAAGCACGTAAACGACATAAAAGATGCATCAATCAAAAGAACAACCACCCAGCAGCAAAACGGTGTTCAAAATGATGAATCATGGAACAACAAACAACAAACTATAATTGAAGGGCCAGAACTTTAGCAATCTCCATTATCCTTCTAGCCTTATTCTCGATATACTACTATCCTTATAATTTGGAAGTAAAAATTTCTTTTTTTGGACAACTCTTAAGCTAAAAAAACTAAATTGTCCTTAAAACAACACCCTCAGATACTTCAGCACCTACCATTTACAACTCCCTTAATCCCGACATCCAGCACAACCTCCAGGCTTCCAACTACATCCGGCCACATCCCTATCGCACTAACGTCCAATCTAAATTGTCCGTCTCCTAGCCCTTCCCCTCCTCCCTTCCGCATCATTCATTCTACTCCACTTCCCACCCAGCATTCCCTTACTCTCCTCTCCTTTTATCCTCCCCCTTCTCATTTATTTTCTCCTTCCCTTCTTTTTCTACTAAGACAGACACGCGACAAACACATTCAACAATTTAGTTTGATGACAGAAGCTTTTGTAAAAATAGAAAAATACCAAATCCAAATAATTTAACGATCTATTGGCCATGGTCAGAAAAACCACAATATTTGTTGCTTTTGTTATAGATTAACACGAAAACAAAGCTTAAACGTTTGTGCTTATAAATTAGTTTATTCTTCTATTTATGATGCAGTTGCAAGTCTGAAATCTCAGTACACAGATATATTAGAGCCTTTAGAGGTGAGCTCATATAAAGCACAAAGTCTCTAGCGATCCAGTTATGTGTATGGAGGCTTAGTAATAAAATAGTGATCTCTAACAAAAGGCATTAAGTCTATTAAAAGCTGACTGATAGCTAATCTTTATACGTACCAAAATGTCATGCAAAGCCACAAGATCAGAAACAAAGCATAACAGACAACCAATCAATACCAGAAACATGCATAAATAGAGACTCAAGCTTCATATTACCAAACATAGAGACTCTCCCTGCCACCCTCCCTTCCTCATCCCCCCCCCCTCTAAATGATCTCCATCCCTCGTTCCATCCCACCTTTTCAATTTGAACAGAACCAAACATTGACTCTCTTACTCTCTCCCTCTCCCTATGAGCAAAAAACCAAGCACAAATTCCCCTTACTTCTCCCTCTTCATCTTTTTCCTTCTCCCCCTCCCTCGTATGGTCCTGACATTAAACAGCTAACTACGTGGATCACTTTACAAGAAAGACGAGATACCAATTTTATGAAAAGGAAAGAAATATATACCCGCAGAAATACACATTATCATTGACAGTCGGAGCAAAAACAAAGGTTCCTATCATGACTACATATTAAGAACCCTACTTACCCCATAACATGCTTCTGATTGGCATCTCGGCCTGTAACTCTAGTTGTTTCTAATCTACCACTACCGCCTAAGGCGCCAATGTGGGGCTGCCCTCCAATGCTCTACATCCACCAAAGCCCTTCTGCCACCAGTTCTTGAACATCGCCCTTAAATAATCATTAACTAATACCCCAACGACCTTTTACCCTGACAACCTTTTACCCTAACAAATAAATCGACCTAATAAATTGATCAATTAGGTGAACCCCAACCAATTCTTTGTATAAGCAACATACATAAACAGTAACAAATGACAATAAATGTTCATTACAACCCAAGCGGGGTCTAGTCTACTTGCTGCACATTTTTGGTTCCTATTTATAGTACTCCTACTTTTTTAGTGGAACTCGTAGTAATGAATGCACTATGAAATGTCGATTGATCTTATGTCCTCCGTTTTGACTTTGGAACATAGCCTCTCAAATGCATTAGACGTAAACCACGAAATGTGTTTTCTTATGCTTGACATAGTGACTAATTCATGAACCATTCTCAACTTTTTGGCTTAGATTGAAACGTCATGGGCTGCATGGCAATATGTGAGAGAAAGAGCAGAGTCGGAGTTTAAAAGTTATCTGGTACATATATCAGCGAATTAAATAACTGTTACCTGCTCAGTAAATTAGGACACACACGCATTTAACTTATCTACTTGATTAAACATCATCTCAAGCAAAACATCCCAATTCCGAAAAATGAGATCTTTCAACTAAACTCCAGCAATTCAAAACGCACGTTTCACTATAAATGTTGCTCACTGCCTCACTCCAATTCAAAAATCATATTTCACCCTAAATGCTGCTCTCTCCAATCTACTTACAGTCAAGATACTACCTTGGCAACATATAATAATTCCGAAAAATGAGACCTTTCAACTTCAACCCAAATCAAAACACACACTAAAATTACTGCTCACAGCATTCTATTTCCAGCCCAAAACGCGACATTTCCGCAACAAGATCGTTAATTACATCATTCAATCAGCTAATCAGGCAAACCAACTCATTTACTCAACCTAAACTCAAGTATTTAAACAACATGATATATTACAAAACAGAATTAAAAGTAACAGCAATAACTGATGCTCACTTCAATCTATTTCTAATTTTCTACCACAAAAGATAACATTTCAGCAACAAGATAATCAATTACACATCCAATCAATCTATCAAGCAAACCAACTACCTTTACAATGCTATTTGACTATAAATGTTACTCGCTCCAATCTACTTCCACCCCAAAATACGACGTTTCCCCGAAAAGATCATATTACACCATCCTATCAACTAATCAAGCAAACCAAATCCCTTTAAAACGCAATTTGAATGTCAATGTTGCTCACTCCAATCTACTTCCGGCCCAAAATACTGCCTCGGCAACTTATCCTAATTCAGAAAACCAATACCTTTCAACTTCAACCCGATTCAAAACGCACATTTCACTATAAATGCTGCTCAGATCACTCTACTTCCATCCTAAAACATGACATCTCTGCAACGAGATCATCCATTACATCATCCAGTCAACTAATCAAGCAAACCAACTCACTTAATCAACTTAACTCAAGTAAGTTACATTTACAACACATAATTCAAAGCAAGAACAATAAATGCTGCTTACTCTAATCAAACAAACTCCCTTTAAAAGGCATTTGACTATGAATTCTGCTGACTCCAATCTACTTCCACCCCAAAATACTACCTTAACACATCCTAATTCCGAAAAATGAAACTTTTCAACTTCAACCAAAATTCAAAACATACATTTCACTACAATTACTGCTCACACCATTCTACTTTCATCCCAAAACACGACCCTTCCACAACAAGATTCTCGATTACATCATCCAATCAACTAATCAAGCAAACCAACTCCGTTTAAAGCACAATTTGACTACAAATGCTACATACTCCAATCTACTTCCAGCCCAAAAATACTACCTTAGCAACATGATCGTGCCTGTCGCAAGCCCGATACAAAGATAAATTACCCAGACTAGGCTAATAACAAATTAATGTAATTAGGGAAGTAGGGGTCGATCCTCAGGGAGATGGTGTTTCCTATAGAATGTGAAAAGTCTCACAATTGGGTCTTATCTAACGAATATCTGGGTTTTGGGATTTTAATGTCTAAACTAACAAAAAGCATAAATGAAAACAAAATAAAAGCAATTGAAGATGAAAGCAATAAAGCAAATGATGAATTAACAATAATGAAAAGCATCTAGGGAAGTAGGTCCACACATGTAGAGTGATATATTGATGAAATTGGATTTAGGATATGCAAACAATTCATTGTGAGTTTGTAAGAATGATGTGTTCATTACAATCATAGATCAGATGGTCTAGCAGGCTTTTAGGCAATTTACTAGGTCTTAATCTACCATGTCATGTGATGCGCGTATTTTATATAGACTTTTTAGTCCATTTATGCACGCATTTCTATGTCATTTAAGTGATATTATATCATCATATGCCCCTATTTGGCTACTTTGTACTTCCATTACCATTTTGTAGGTACAAGCTGCATAGTAGCGGAAACCGAGCCAAAACAGTCCACTTTGCATGCATTTAGGAGAATGGAAGGAACGGAACAGCAGCTCTTGCATGGGAAAGCGTGAAACCGCTCGCAATCAAGTCCAAAGCCATGTCCAACACTGCACGATAGGCCAAAAGACCTCGATCGACTATGTATTTGATCGATCGAGGAGAGTTGAAGAGAAGAGTTGCTCGATCGAGTGGCAGCCGCTGAAGAGTTGCTCGATCGAGTAGAATAAGTACTCGATCGACCAATATCCTAGAATAAAGTCCTCGATCGAGTGGTTCTTTCCCTCGATCGAGTGGATCCTATCACGGGCCTTAAGTCCGTAGTCTAATTAGGGTTTAGAGTCGTGTTATGCACTATATAAGACTCTTATTTACGTCATTAGGAGGCATTCAATCGGAGGGAGGATCATCGTCTGCTTAGCAGACGTTGATCTTTCAACATTAATATCTGAACTTTAATCTTTAGTTTACATTCGGGTTTATCGACGTGGATTGTTCTTTACGCCGGATTTGCTAAGATTGTAAACTTCTATTCTCTCTCTTTATTCTTACCCTTTGTTTTAGTCTTAATCATTGTTTACTCTTCTTAATTACTGCGTTGTTATTGTTCATGCTTGTTAATTACAATTTTATTATGTCTAATATCATATATTCAATCGTCTTTATTAGCATCGTTAATAACATGAGTAGCTAATTCTCTTGTATGTTGGGATGAGGAAAACTGTAGTAGAGGCATGTTAGGATATATTATTTTAGTTAGTCTTGAATATGAGAATCAGTCTAAGCAATTTAATTGAGGTTAGTCGAATGAGTGCACGCAGGAGACTAGCTATATAGTTAATCTCGACCTGGATCGAGAGATTGGAAGGGAAGGCTTGCTTAGAATTGATAGGTGACTCCTAAGAGGACGACAGTTAATTAGGAAAATCCCTAGGGTGGTTTGAGACCGAGAGGAGAAAACCATTGCCCTTCTCATTGATAGATTGACTGACTTAGTGGACCCGTAGATGCCGATATTGCAGTGGACCGAATCCTAGCATATTCTTCCTTTATCTGATTTATTCGTATTAATTTCTGTCTTTATTTCTCTTCCTCTAAATCTTATGTAGTTTAGTTTAAACCTTTTCAAAAAACCCTAGATTGTTACTGGCAGATTATAATTTCAGTTAGTTAGTTTCCTCCCTGTGGAGATCGACCCTACTTCCACTATCTTCTTAGTTAGTAGACTTAGGCTTTTATTTTTGGTGTATAACGACACGCATCATCATGCTTTGTCTATTCAATTCACGTATCTCTACCTTGGAAAAGAATTCCATTTTAGTCAATGATTTTCGGCCAGAAATCGTTAACTATCGTTACAATCCAAACATGCATAGACACAACGTTTTAAAAGCACAATTTCTTTTATCCAATTATCATTTTTTAATCAATCTAACATGGCTACCCTACACCCTAAAAAGGTGGCTACTCACTCATGGCGATATTTAAATCTAAGATGAAGTTAATAACGAAAACTAGGATAGACATGTTTATTTGATTTTAACAATATTCTAAGACTCTTTATAAGGCGATAATAACGACGCTAAATTGACAATCAAGGAAATGGAACGACGATTATAACGGTACTAAAATGAATCTAAGATAACATGGATAGAAAATAACAATCAAATGGAAAACATAAAGACATTAAACAAAGGATAAAATAGAAATACCTAGGTGACGATCAACAACGAAAGTGATAACAATAATAGAAATCCCTTGCATAGAATAATCGTTCCTTGAATTACAACACTTGAACCCAACAAAGTAGATTACAAAGATTGAAATTCTTATTGATCTAAGCTAAGATTATGATGTAGAAAAGACAGAAATAAACTAAGAACTAAAGATGAAAAAGAAGAAAATGCTCTAGACAAGAGAAGAGAGGCTAGGCTCTCTCCTCTTAATCTAGGGTTCTAATCTAAAGAGAAGTTTAAGAAGAGAAGAGAAGTGAAGTATGAAGAGATGTGAGATGTGTTGAGAAGAGTGGCTGGAGCATCCTTTATATAGCATTAGGGTTTCGTGGGGAAGGGGTCGAGCATTGAACATATAGGACAAAAGGAGGAAGTTGAAGCAATTTGCTCGAAGCAGCAGGGATACCCGATCGGGTACATCACTTACCCGATCGGGTAAGTTGCATTCTAGAAGCTTTGACTCTCGTTTCATCTCCCTTTGCTTATGACTTGACTTCCATCTTCCCCTTTGACCTCTTGAGTTGGGTTTGTTGATAGGGTTTGATGTAAAGCGATGAATTCTTCGCCTAACTGATTGATCTTCCGACAACTGCGACATCGTCTTTACTCCTTCTTCCTTTTGAATCGGTAAACCTTCTTGAAATGCCTTCGACATGGTCAAGCTTGCTTCTCAAATCGTCGGGTTCTAGGCAAATGCTATGGAATATAGAAAAAGGGCGTAGAAACGTCACTTTCCCTACAAAACAGGTTAGAACATAGGAATTCGCCTAGAAGACGATACTAGCTCATAAAACGACTTAACAAAGCACAAATGACATACAAAACCGAGCTAAAATGGGGATTAAAATCATACAAATATTCACTTATCAAACTCCCCCAAGCTAAACCCTTGCTTGTCCTCAAGCAAACATAACAAACAATACCAGGACAAGGGTTGAAAGCATTGGCTACTACACCATCAGGAAACAAATCTCCACATAAAGCTTTGGAAACATAATGAATCATAACCCAAAAAAAACGTGGGCAAAAATGATACATAAACATGGCTGATATTTACATAACGGCATAGTACAAAGAATTTCACTATAGAATTTTCGGCTCTTGCATGATCTTTTGACAAATGGACTCTCACGGCACACTCGAACACTCATTGCATGTAAAAGGTGATTTCTTTATGTGTAAATATTTTTGAGACACTCACCTATCTACGACTTATGAAAATGTGTCCGCAGTCTAATATGGTAAACAATTCAAAACACAAGTCAAAGATCACAATGCACACAGAAAAGAAGCCGAAAAATATGAAGAAGGCTTTGGGAAATGGGTGAAAGGTGGACAGATAGTTATGGTCATGTGAAGGTTAGAGTGAGCTAGCAACTGACCAATGATAAATGAATACTCAATCCAAACTTTCGGTTAATTCCCAAAAGACGAAAAACGAAGCCAGAATGAACGGATTGGCTTATTACACACGAAACACGAGAGTGAACTCCTTCTAAACATTGAATTGACATTTTGAGGAGATACTCACAACTTCTTCTTTTATTTCTTTTTCTTTTTTTTTTCTTTTTTCTATTTCATTTATTTTCTTTTCTATTTCATTTTTTTTCTCTGAACATAACATCACTTCTTGAACATTTTGGTTCTTCCAAATTCACTTTGACATAAAAGAACAAAAACTTCTCAAAAGAGCACCCATACACCATAGTCTAGCTACTAGCTCAAAAGGTAGGCAGTTTTTATGTGTAGCTATTATTTTGTGAAACATTTGTATGAAGGGGCTAATTTTGAGGGGCAATTTAAAGTGAAAAAGGCTTCAAATCTTAGTGAATCATGAATGCAATGCTTATAGAAATGAAATGAGAACCATACTTATGCGTTTTGACATGACACATATCACAAGGAGAACTACACACACATAGATGAGACTGGGTATGGATGTACCAGTCTAAGGAGGTTCTACCTTAAAATATATGTAGTTTGCCAAATGTCAAGATCAAGCGTACTCATCTATAGATTCATTCCATGCCTACTGTGTACAAGACTTCCCCATGTATGCACAATTCAATGAATATTGAATCATTATCGTTTGAAAGCTCTAAGTTTGGGAAATGTAACATGATAGCATGGTAAACAAGCAAGCAAAGCATGAAAAACATTCAATTATGTTCAGAAATTTTTAAAATTTTCTCAAAAATCTTCTCTTTCTTTTATTCAAAATTTGAAAAATATAAACAACTAAAATGCAAAATGGGAAAATGCAATCCCTCCCCAAGCTAAACATCACATTGTCCTCAATGTGAGCACAAAGACTAAATATGCAATGAGATGCTTAATGGGGAAAAGGAAAAATGAAAGAAGAGTGAAGCTTACTAGTCAGCGCGGACTCCCCCAAGCTAGTCTTTTGGACTTGACAAGGAAGGTCTTTATAGATTCTTCAAAAATTCTTTCATCTGCAAAATAAATCCTAACAACGAAAAAGGGAATACAAAAAATAAAAATGCAAAAAGAAAAGGAACACGGGTTGCCTCCCGAGAAGCGCAATTTAAAAGTCTTGCTAGACTCCATTTCTTTCTTTGATCATCCTTTATCTTTAAGCTCACTATCATCCAAACTCATCTTCATAGCGTTCTTTACATTCTCCATCCATTCCAAGCTTTTCCGAGAATAGCCTCTTCTAGCACTTTTAGCAGTAGTGCTTTTAGTATGCTCACCTGCAAGAGAATCAACACTAACATGTGCCTCCAACGGATCCGTCAGTAAGGATCGAGGCATAGAAGAAACAACAGAAGAGTCATCAACATCAAGCACATAACATGAGTCTTCTAACACAGGACTCCTAACGGTGGAATTTTTACTAAAGGTCACCTTGTCATCTCCTACCTCCAATGTCAACTTCCCATTCTTGACATCAAAAACTGCACCAGTGGTGTGCAAAAAGGGTCTTCCCAAAATAATTGGGATTTGAGAGTCCTCGGCCATGTCAAGTACTAGAAAGTCAACGGGAATGAAAAACTTACCAACTTTGACGGGCACATCTTCTAAAACACCCATAGGTTGTTTTAGAGAACGGTCCGTCATTTGCAAAGTAATATTAGTGCATTTCAAAGCACCCATGTTAAGTTTTTCAAACATAGAAAAGGGCATGACACTTACACTAGCACCTAGGTCGCAAAGGGCCTTATCAATGGTATACGTGCCTATAGTGCAAGGGATGGAGTAACTACCAGGGTCCTTAAGTTTTGGTGGAGACTTATTTTACAAGAGTGCACTACACTCTTCAGTGAAAGCTACGGTCTTCATCTCATTGAAGGATCTCTTCTTTTTGAGGACTTCCTTCATAAACTTGGAATAAGAAGGAACTTGGGAAAGCAATTCAATGAAAGGGGACTGTTACCTTTAAATTCTTGACGACGTCAAGGAACTTACCATACTTTGCCTCCTCCTTGTGCTTGGCTAATCTTTGGGGAAATGGGACTTTGATCTCAATAGGAATCTCGGGCTCTTTCCCCTTTGACATGGGCACCTCAGCTTCAACATCAACAACCACGGGCTCATCATTATGCTTACCACTTCTCGAGGAAATGGCATTTACAGTTTCGTGAGGTTGGTAACATTGTGAAGGCAGCTGCCCTTGCTCTTGGTGGGTATTAGAAGAGGCATATTGGGAAATTTTAGCTTCCAACAATTTGATGGAGGCATCCTTAGCATGATCGCTCTCTTGCAATTGAGCTATTATGGTGTCTTGCCTTTGAGCTAATTGCAGCATCATGGCTTCAAGTTTACTTACACCATTATCACTATGTTGAGATGTAAAGGATTGAAATTGTTCTAGCTTTTGTGTGAGAAGGGCTACTTGAGCTTGTAAAAGTGTCAAAGTGGGGTCCTCTTGCTTAGATTTCGATGGTATGGAGCGGGAATTTCTATATTGAGAATCATGAATTGCCATGGATTCAATGGTAGTGTGAGCAATTTCAACATTGATTTGATCAAATCTTCCATTGTTAGCAGAATCCAGGATTCGACGGGACTCTATATAACACCCATTATAGAATGTGATGGCAAGGAGCCATGGATCTATCCCATGATGAGGACACTCGCTTTGCAAGTCCTTGTACCTCTCCCAAGCTTCATATAGGCTCTCATCATCCCCTTGTCGGAAACCAGTGATTTGACTTCTCAACAGAGCGGTCTTTTCTGGAGGAAAGTACTTTTGGTAGAAGGCAAGAGCTAAACTCTCCCAATCGGTGATACCTAATGTAACCTTATCAAGGCTATGTATCCACAACTTTGCCTTACCCCTCAAAGAGAATAAGAAGAGCATCTCTCTAATTTGCCCTTGGGTGACTCCAGTTTATCCAATAGTAGAGCAATAGTCACAGAAGTTTTGGATGTGAAGGTTGGGATCTTTTGTGGCATTGGCACTAAATTGGCTTCTTTCTATAAGGTTAATGAAGGCAGGTTTGATTTCAAAGTTTTGGGCTGTGATTTGGGGTGTATGAATACCCCTTGGAAGTGTTTCTGCGGTGGGTTTGGAATGGTCTGAAAGTCGAACCATTTTTTTTTTTTTTTTTTTTTTGAAGATGAAGATGGAGTGTTGTTTGAAAGTTGATTGGTTTTGAGAATGGAGATGAGAATGGATCTTCTTTTCCTTCAAGATTAGATAAAATATCCGAGTATTTCTCACGAATACGATCTAAACTTGAAGTATCAGAAGCTTTTGAGATTTCGTTGAATAGCTTTCGTCTCCTACGCAGAGTTCTTTCTAGATCGGGGTCTAAAGAGATAGGGGTCCCTAGTCTAGAAGATCTGGGCATAAGATTGAAAAGCTAAGATGAAAAATCAAGAGAGGTCTACAGGAATTTGGGTTCTTAAAGACTAGATAAAACTAATTGCGATAAAAATCACAAGAAAAAGGAAAACTAAAACATGCTCCCCGGCAACAACGCCAAAATTTGACCGAGCCTGTCGCAAGCCCGATGCAAATAAAAATTACCCAGACTAGGCTAATAACAAATTAATGTAATTAGGGAAGTAGGGGTCGATCCTCAGGGAGATGGTGTTTCCTATAGAATGTGAAATGTCTCGCAATTGGGTCTTATCTAACGAATATCTGGGTTTTGGGATTTTAATGTCTAAACTAATAAAAAGCATAAATGAAAACAAAATAAAAGCAATTGAAGATGAAAGCAATAAAGCAAATGATGAATTAACAATAATGAAAAGCATCTAGGGAAGTAGGTCCACACATGTAGATTGATATATTGATGAAATTGGATTTAGGATATGCAAACAATTCATTGTGAGTTCGTAAGAATGATGTGTTCATTACAATCATAGATCAGATGGTCTAGCAGACTTTTAGGCAATTTACTAGGTCTTAATCTACCATGCCATGCTTTGTCTATTCAATTCACGTATCTCTACCTTGGAAAAGAATTCCATTTTAGTCAATGATTTTCGGCCAGAAATCGTTAACTATCGTTACAATCCAAACATGCATAGACACAACGTTTTAAAAGCACAATTTCTTTTATCCAATTATCATTTTATAATCAATCTAACATGGCTACCCTACACCCTAGAAAGGTGACTACTCACTCATGGCTATATTTAAATCTAAGATGAAGTTAATAACGAAAACTAGGATAGACATGTTTATTTGATTTTAACAATATTCTAAGACTCTTTATAAGGCGATAATAACGACGCTAAATTGACAATCTAGGAAATGGAACGACGATTATAACGGTACTAAAATGAATCTAAGATAACATGGATATAAAATAACAATCAAATGGAAAACATAAATACATTAAACAAAGGATAAAATAGAAATACCTAGGTGACGATCAACAACGAAAGTGATAACAATAATAGAAATCCCTTGCATAGAATAATCGTTCCTTGAATTACAACACTTGAACCCAACAACGTAGATTACAAAGATTTAAATTCTTATTGATCTAAGCTAAGATTTTGATGTAGAAAAGACAGAAATAAACTAAGAACTAAAGATGAAAAAGAAGAAAATGCTCTAGACAAGAGAAGAGAGGCTAGGCTCTCTCCTCTTAATCTAGGGTTCTAATCTAAAGAGAAGTTTAAGAAGAGAAGAGAAGTGAAGTATGAAGAGATGTGAGATGTGTTGAGAAGAGTAGCTGGAGCATCCTTTATATAGCATTAGGGTTTCGTGGGGAAGGGGTCGAGCATTGAACATATAGGACAAAAGGAGGAAGTTGAAGCAATTTGCTCGAAGCAGCAGGGATACCCGATCGGGTACATCACTTACCCGATCGGGTAAGTTGCATTCTAGAAGCTTTGACTCTCGTTTCATCTCCCTTTGCTTATGACTTGACTTCCATCTTCCTCTTTGACCTCTTGAGTCGGGTTTGTTGATAGGGTTTGATGTAAAGCGATGAATTCTTCGCCTAACTGATTGATCTTCCGACAACTGCGACATCGTCTTTACTCCTTCTTCCTTTTGAATCGGTGAACCTTCTTGAAATGCCTTCGACATGGTCAAGCTTGCTTCTCAAATCGTCGGGTTCTAGGCAAATGCTCTGGAATATAGAAAAAGGGCGTAGAAACGTCACTTTCCCTACAAAACAGGTTAGAACATAGGAATTCGCCTAGAAGACGATATTAGCTCATAAAACGGCTTAACAAAGCACAAATGACATACAAAACCGAGCTAAAATGGGGATTAAAATCATACAAATATTCACTTATCACGACACACACCCTAATACCGAAAAACGAGATCTATCAACTTCAACCCAGTCCAAAAAAACCATTTCACTACAAATACTGCTCACTTCACTCTACTTCTATCCCGAAATACAACCTTTCTGAGACAAGATCATCAATTACATCATACACTCAACAAATCAAGCCAACCAACTCATTAATCAAACTATACTACTAAATTACTACAATATTCCTAACATCTCTCATTAGAAGGTGAATGAAACTGCACAGTAGCAGTATGATGATCACGATTGTCGGGTCCAGAATATCAATTTAGTGGCTGATTCGCAAATAAAAAAGGGATATATTTTGATATGTTTTGATCCATATTTTAATTTACCATAACAAACTAAAAGTTAAATTAATTACCTCTAATAACTAATTGAAGGAGACGATGATGGCGGTGACGACCTGGGTAAGAGGCGGACGAAGATGATGGTGAGTTTGATGATGGGGGAGAAAGGTTGAAGACGGTGATCTGGGTATTAGTTGATAATATAGGAGCCGATTGAGGAAAGGGAAATTACATGGGTTTGGGGAGAAAAAGGATCATACATCGGAGGTACTACCTCAGACTAGAATAAATTTGAGTTTATATGCATTTTTTTTTTTTTGCATTTTAAAGTTTATAAATTTCATTTTAAATTTTATATGTAATTTTTTTGAGTTTTGTTGTAAATTGTTTTGAGCTTAATATTCAAATTAATGAACTCAAAAACTTTATGGTAAAATTCATAATTTTTAATACTAAACTCAAAAACTTTATCGTAAAGCTCAAAAACTATAGTATCTGTGGTAGTACATCAGATGTATAATCCACATACTGGGGTTTGGGGGTGTGGATTTGAAGAAAGGGAATATAATACGGTAAATGGGCATATAATAGAGTAATGGTTTGTCATGTTGTAAAATGTGAATTGAATATGAATGATAGAGTAATGGGCATATAATACGGTAAATGTTTTTAATCAAGATGAATCATCATTATGATTGGTTTTAATCAATATGAATGATGGTGATTGCTTTTAATTTGGGGAAAACGTCTTAAACCTAGAGTCTTTTTGGGAATACCGTCTTAAACTTAAAACGGGTCACATATTATCACATGATGGTAGGTAACAAAAACAGTTTTTGGTATTTTCTGGGCAATAAGTGGAATAATTTGATCTGCATTTGACCGTCTTATTGTCTTAAGCTTAAGACGAATGATATAATTTCACGGATAGTGGCCGTCTTAAATGAGAATTTTTCTTTAAACCTGAACGGTTCGATTGTATACAACTGTTTATCAATTTGTTTTTAATTGTTAATGAAATCTTCTAATCTAATTAGTTTTCAAAATAATAACATTGTTATTTAATAATTTTTCCGTAAAGCACGCCATAAGATTAATATCACCGTCAAATAATGGGGTATTTTTTATTTTATTAAGATATTTACAATAATAGAAAAGAAAAAGTAGATTTATAATATGTTAGGAAAAATAATTGGAAAAGTAAGAGAGAGAAAAGTGGGGTAGAGAATGTGGGTTATGATTATAAATGTTGTGAAGTGGAAAATGATTGAGTTCATGACCTAGGTTGTGACCCTTTGCTTGGGAGGGTGAAAGTAGATCAATCTAATTAAAATGTGATTAAGAGTAAAACCGGGTCGCGACCTAGTTAGCAGACACATGATTAGCACGAGGGTGAATAGTCCACCACTATTCATAAGAAACATTGTTTGATTTCATACATTTATAGAGGTTATTGATGATATGGAATATTAAATTGAACTTGTTAAGCATAATATCGAGTACTTTACTACTTAGTAAAAAATAACTAGTTCACTGCACGTATATGAAAATTTGTGATTGCTAACATGTTCGCTAAACTCGTTGGGTTCATCATCATTACAGTAAAATGGACTAAACGCAACAATTACTAAGTTTTCTACTATAATTCATATCTTGTGGTGGTGTTCAAAACTCCTAAGATATACTCCAGAGAAAAGATAAGTGAAAATCATAGTGTACAAACTTATCAGAAAAGCATATAGAAAATGTAAAACTGCCCTTGAAACATATTTTAAATATCAATTAGCAAGTCTACTTGTAATTATAACCATCATCAGATTGATAATTCTACTGTGTACCGCAATGGGTAGTCAAAATTTAAAGACAAGGCAGCCTAAGTTATGCATTAGATCTTTGATTACCTCTGAAGAGGGAAACTGTATTAAAAACTATACTCGATAAGTGCATCTAGAAGACAAGAATTCGCATTGCATATATTAGCGAACCCTTACCAGAAACAAAGAAGCCACACATGACATCAACATAAGAACACAATATCAGTAATACTATTTCTAAGCTTCTTTACTACCAAACTAAGTACAGACAGCTTCACCATAATTTAACATCATCCACCCTTTCATCTTCCTCCCCACAAACTCTTAAAAACTGGACTACTTATAGTGTGGCATAGGACTTCTCCGATCCAATATCATCAACTTGATAATTCTTTAATCTTAGTCCTTACAAAGCACTCTGTTACTTCTAGAGTGACAATTGAATGATAAATAAATATATAGCTCTTTTTAGACAAGACTGGGCGGAAAAACAAATCGCTAAGCCAAGCAACATCATTATTTCGTTCAGTTAAGCATTCACCATGGATTTTAGGTTACAAAGTTCTAAAACCTCAGCACAACACAAAATGATTCAACTGTCCCATGTATTTTGTATGTAATGACCCACTTAGATATAAAATTTTACATAACACAGCTGAGTTTCTTTTGTATTTTATCAAACTCCAAACATTAAAGTTTACACAACAAAGGCAAAGCATTACTGCCAATACAATCTTTTCTCATTTTCGAACAACTTTGTTTGCGATGTTAGTGAGAATATTACGAGATCACTCAAATACATTGTCTATTATCACATCGAAACACTAAGACCACCACTTAATCTCAAGATTGTCATTCGCCTCTATTCGTATCCTGGCAGCTCTACAATGCCACTTACACATCCTTAATTCACTTCCAGTACTACATCATCAGCTTATTACCACTATCATCAATTCATCAGCGAGTACACCTAATTCTAATCTTATATAGACCTCGGAAATTTCATCGCATCACTCTCATTCTTCCCCTCATTGTACAAAACACAAATAATACCATACACAACATATCTCATATTTCCACCAACTAAATAATCCATAACATACTCCATAATAATATCAATTAAACATATAACCCGTGATACTCCATTAATCGTATCCCAACATGTACCCGTGTCCAACACTCAACGCTTATTCAGTTACATCCCCCATTTTAATGCAAAATATGCAGGTTTTCAGTATTTAGAAAAATGGGGAATAAAGTCACTCGGAAATCCCTTACGCCACTCACTTTTAAAGTGAGAGCATTTATTTACATTAATTTAATCATACAATCATAAAATTGAGTGGCATAGACATTTTTGAGTGGCGTTATCGCTACCAAAAAAAATAGCGGAGTCCGACAATTCAATATACACCCATGTCGGACACTTGTAAACCGGTCAGAGTAACATAAATTAAACTCTAAATCAATAAAAAAAAAAACCTAGTTCACAAATTATCCCCAATTTTACCCTAACATGTATGTATCAATAAACAACGATTAAATGCAAAGTTCGTATAAATATAACATCATTTATATACATAAATGAAAAATTAAAGAAGGAGAGAAATATCCCAAATTTTACATAAACCCTAATTAAGCTTATTTTCTAGGGAAAACTGAACAATATCAGTTGAAATTAATTACAAATTAATTAGAGTAGGTAAGATTTTATTTTATTGAGAATCAAATAAAAGAAAGAGGGATGAAGAGCAATACCTACTTTAGATATTTTTCCGCCAAATAAATGTGAAGACTGAAGACCTAGTTGTGTCGTGTGTTACCGAGTATTCTGAGTTTCTTTTGTTTTATTGGCAGGCTTACGAGTCGAGTTCGCGTCCGGGTTTGGGTTCAGATTTGGGTCTCGTAGAGTCCTGACTATAAGCCTATAATTGGGTTTTTAGGTCCATAAATTCTAAGTTAGGACGGGTCGACCCGTCTTAAACTTAAGACAGGTCAAGCCCTCTCATAAAGGGCAAGTGGGGGTGCAAGTGGGAGGAAAATCGCGTCCTCCACTTATCCATCATTTGCACTTTATGAGAAAGATTTGACCCGTTTTAATCTTAAGACGGATCAACCTGTCTTACAAGAGACTTTCTGATTTTGGTGATGCTAACTAGCATCCACACATCACTAAATATCGTCGAGAAATAGTCACGAACTTCTAACTTCAACTCCCCCCCCCCTCTCCCATTAGTTATAACCTCCCACTTTATTTCACTCCAACCTATTTCTAAATAAATTTAACTGAAATTTTTTAAAAATGAAAAAATGATTTTTTTCTTTTATAAAATAATTATATGGTTTTGAACATGGAGACAGTGTAATCGAAGTATTGGACAACTCTAAACGATCAATGAACGCAATTTAACTAATCAATTCAGCATTTAAGTCGCCGTTTTAAACAACTATCACAGATGATCATTCAAGGTACACGAGCCTTATAACAAAGGTTTAGAAGTATAAGCAACAGGAACATAAACCCCCAACCCAACAAGAAGTTCGAAACTACAATAAGGGTCAATTTTAAATGGTCGTAACTTCAATTCTAGACATGATAATGAAGTCACTCTAATGGGAGGTGATAGCTTTTCCACTTACTATTCTAATGGTAGGTCACACACCCCCAATCAGACAGTAAATGAGGGAGATATGATCATTTTCCAAAAACGTGACGGTGCAGGAAAAGTTTGGACGTGGAACATCCACGTCCAAACATACGTGAATGGTCCACGCCCAGACCTATGGTTAGACGTGCATGGTTCTCACTTGGGCCTTTTTTTAGGACAAAAAATTGTTTGTTTTACACCGACTTTGTTTTATGTGGATTAGTTAACATTGTCACGATACGTAACTCGTTGTTTTGATATTTTTTTTAAATATTGATTCATTTTACGTCGATTAGTTTAACGTTGTTTCACTTAATAATTCGTTGTTTTCATTCTAGAAAAAATAATTCATTTTACGTTGATTAGTATAAATTTTATCGATTCATGGATAAAATCTAAAATTCTTCAATTGTTTGTTATTTGATATTAGTTATTAGTTTCAATGTGCCGATTAAATTGTTTGTCCATAGTTTAATTGAAATGTTTTGGTTTGCATAGGCTATTTGGGAAGTTCATTAAATATTGTCGACAACCCTCATTTGGAGCGGAAGGAAAAAAAAATAATTTAAATACATAATGAAGGTGTCTGAAATAAAAATGGTCATTACAATACGGAAATAATATTCCACAAACGAAATATACAAGACGGGAGACATATCTCCCGTATAAATACGGAAATAAAAGTGTATATAATAATATACAAACTATGAACCGAATATAGGTCCAAGGTAAATACGTCGCTCGCTAGCTCGTCATGTACCCCAAAATATGCATCACCACCTGTTCGACCGCATTAAATATAAACACGGAAGCCACAGTCAGTGGGGAGTAACTCCGAGTCCTCCCAGCCACGAAATGTCGAGTTTGATGAAACATGAATAACATAAAAGCAATGTATATGGAAAATACAAAACTTAAACATATATGATATGCTTTTCATGTTCTGAAACAGATAACTAACAAATAACCTAGCATGTGAAAGCTATCATGTGAAACCGATAATAAACTATAACTCGAGGTAGGGAAGCTGGTATTCTAGCTCAGAGGTTCCTCTCAGAAACATGGCCGTGATACACTCAAACCCTAATCAACACGTAATCATGTGAATCAGTTAACAATCGGTAATCCAAACTCTATCAATCTTAGCCGGCTTGCATCTCACCTTCTAAAACTCATAGAATCATACAAACATGAAAGACCAATCCTTCTACAAACATGCATAAGTTCTTAGCACCGTCAATAGTCGACTTCTGTAACTCGAGTCTATACCACAAGGTAGGAAAACATCCTAGTCCTAGACTGATCAGACCTAGCGACAACAGCTAACCCATTCCCTGTCTCATTACATAACCGTACATGAGAAACTCTGCTAGGCGACCCCCTAAGCAGAGATGGCTAGTACTTAAGCTGGCTCCCTTCCCCAAAGTGGAAACTCTTAGGATTCCATGCCCCCGGCTTGGTATCAAAAGGCCCAAGCCAGTGACACAAAAGCTATCAAGCGGTAAACTTCGTATGCTCGTTAAAGATAGTAAGGCCTATCAATGTCATGGTCCAAGATACTCATTTAGAATTAGAATTGTCAAGACGCCATATACTCATAATTCTCTATGGGTACTTAGTCAACACGACATATATCATACAATTAAACAGTCACGGGAAAAACATCCTATCATGTGACTAATTGCATATAAATCATAATCAAATATCATATCGCCTCATATCTACTAAGGCTAATTCATTAATTAAATACAACCTTACTTGAAGACTAATCCCCGACCCGAGTCCCGCGACGGGTCATCAGTCAAAACGGGGCTGACTAGATCTTAGTTTGACCAAACCCGTTTGGTCAAACCGGCTAGAAACAGAGTCTTTACCATATAGACATAAAATCAACATATTCATTACATGTTATTTTAATAAAGCTTCTAACATGTGAATTATTATATCATACCCCAAAACCCGTTTGACTAAAAGGATATTAAATTAAACTACGATCTCGTCTTATAATTTCTAACATGTGAGAAATAATAATTTAATGAAAAACCTTTTTAATTAAATATTTTACTTATTAATATTTCTCACTTGCTAAATATTACAAAACACGATAAAAATGACGATAACTCAAAAACCGTCACAAGTCCCAAAGTGGGACCCACGGGCTGATTTGGGCCGGACCCCACATGGGCCTAGATGGGCCCCACGGGCCTGTTTTGCTCAAAATGGCTGTTTTGCTTTAATTTTTCTAAAACCGATTTCTAATATTTTCCCGCATGCTTAACATAATTAAAACCCGTCAAAACAACAACCAATCAATCAAACATCGACACAACCCAAAGCCCAAAACCCGGACCCACCTTGGACCAGCCCAGACCGGGTCTGAACCGGCCTGGACCGGCCGGTCTGGTCCGGTTCACCACCACCACTATTTCCGGCCACCACCAAACAACCACCCTAAATTCCAATAATTCTAACATGTGTTTTAATTAACAACAT
>JAIUZE010010257.1:0-27262 GCA_022085475.1 Heliosperma pusillum
TCCAAGGTAATACTTCGCTCGCTAGCTCGTCAATGTACCCAATGTATGCATTCACCACCTGTTCGACCGCATTAAATATAAACACGGAAGCCGCAGTCAGTGGGGAGGAACTCCGAGTTCTCCCAGCCACGAAATGTCGAGTTTAATTAAACATGAATAACATAAAAGCAATGTATAAAGAAAATACAAAACCTTAACATATATGATATGCTTTTCATTTTATGAAACAATTAACTAACATATAACCTATCATATGAAAGCTATCATGTGAATCCGATAATAAACTATCTCACTGGTATGTTAAGCGTTTATGCTACTCAGAGTTTCCCTACCGTTACATGGCCATGATACACTCAAACCCTAATCAACACGTAATCATGTGAATCAGTTAACAATCGGTAATCCAAACTCTATCAACCTTAGCCGGCTTGCATCTCACCTTCTCAGATTCATAGAATCATACAAACATGAAAGACCAATACGTCTACAAACAGGCATAAGTTCCTAGTACCGTCAATAGTCGACTCTGTAACTCGAGGCTATACCACAAGGTAGGAAAACATCCTAGTCCTAGACTGATCAGACCTAGCGACAACAGCTATTCCATTCCCCGTCCCATGACATAACCGTACATGAGAAACTCTACTAGGCGACCCCCTAAGCAGAGATGGCTAGTACTTAAGCTGGCTCCATTCCCAAAGTGGACCTCTTAGGCAGCCATGCCCCGACTTGGAGATAAGCCCCCCAGGCCGTGACACAAAAGCTATCAAGCTGTGAACTCCATATGCTCGTTAAAGATAGTACGGTCTATCTATGTCATGGTCCAAGATACTCATTTAGAATTAGAATGGTCAAGACGCCATATACTCATAATTCTCTATGGGTACTTAGTCAACACAACATATATCATACAATTACACCGTCACGGAAACAATTTTCCTATCATGTGACTAATTGCATATAAATAATAATCAAGTATCATATCGCCTCATATCTACTAAGGCTAATTCATTAATTAAATACAACTTACTTGAAGACAAATCCCCGACCCGAGTCCCGCGACGGGTCATCAGTCAAAACGGGGCTGAATAGATCTTAGTTTGACCAAACCCGTTTGGTCAAACCGGCTAGAAACAGAGTCTTTACCACATAGACTTGATCATAAAAATCATCATATTCATTACATGTTATTTTATTAAAACTTCTAACATGTGAATTATTTAATCTTACTAAAACCCGCTTGACTTAAAGGATATCAAATTCAACTACAATCTCGTATTATAATTTCTAACATGTGAGAAATAATAATTTTATGAAAAACCTTTTTAATTAAATATTTTACTTATTAACATTTCCCACTTGCTAAATATTACAAACCACGATAAAATAGCAATAACTCAAAAACCGTCACAAGTCCCAAAGTGGGACCCACGGGCTGATTTGGGCCGAGATCAAACCGGACCTGGACTGGGCCCACGGGCCTGGTTTGGGCTGTTTTGATTAAAATACTAACACCGTTTCTTAATATTTTCCCGCATGCTTAACATATTTAAAACCCGTCAAAACAACAACAAAACAATCAAACATCGACACAACTCCCAAGGACCCACCACGGACCAACCCAGACCGGACCTGGACCGGCCTGAACCGGCCTGAACCGGCCTGGTTTGGGCTGGTTTCCAGCCACCCTACACGGCCAAATCTCACGGCCTAAACCACCCCCATTCCAAATTAATTCTAACATATTTTTAATTAACAACATCCATTTTTAACAACCAATTTAACCATCAATCATACAAAAATCATGGTTATAAATAAACCATCCAAATATGTCAAGAACAACCAACATGCCAAAAATTCATTCAACATAGTAATATAGTAAAATAACAACCTATCATGTTACTAATTAAAAATCTTAAGTAACAATAATATGAACTAAAACAAAAGATGAACCAAAAACAAAAGAACAAAAGAAACAAAAGCTATGTAACATTAAATCGTCGAGTAACTCGGAATCGTTACCTTAGCTAGCAAAATCAATTAGCACCAAAATAAGAAGTATAAACCCGTCTACTAATCTTCACCCAAAATATACGAGTCTCCAAACTCGTCTTCAAAATCTTCCCCTATAAGAAATGACAAGAAAAACATTATTAGAATTTAAACTTGATTTTCCATAATTAAATGTTGAAAACGATTTTGTCGGATTTGAAATTAAACCGTACTTGAAGATGGAGAGCGAAGAGGAGATTCTAGAAATATAAGTTAGGACGGATTTAATTAAGAAATGAAGGTTTTATGATGATTTTGCTCAAGAACGACGAAGAACGGATGAAGAACGACGAAGAACGCTCAAGAACGATTAAAGAAAGTGTTAATTAGATCTTAATTTGATTTATTGTAAAAAGAAAAGTTATTGGTGAGTAATGTGGTGAGTGAGCCGTGTGTTTATAGAGAAATAATGAGTCGGGTTTTGAAATTGTTGTTACGGAATTGACTCGGGTTTTATTATTATAATAAGATAATTAATTAAATATTAAGTTAATTAAATTAAATATCTAGATATTATGTTATATTAATGAAAAGAAATGAAAATATCTAGCCCTATTAGAGGGAAAAGGAGCCGTGTGGATAGGTGAGGAATCGGGTCTGTTTTTGAAGCGATTTGCGGCGTTTAAGTTAACGGATCGATAAAGTTATAAATATCTTAGATATTATTATTAGTTTAATCATATTAATTCAAAATATCTAATGTGAGTGGAAAAAGGTGACATGGGCGTGTGACTCATGCCAAAGTCGGGTTTCGGGTTTGTTTCGGGATTTACGATGAGTCGGGAATAGTTAAATTATGCTCGGGTTTAAACCGTAAAACCTTATTATAAATTCCGAATAAATTCAAAATAATTTTATTAAATTATCATAAATTCTAATAAATCTAAATAAAAATAAATTAAAAATATTATTTTTTTAAAATAAAATTTCGGTCTTCAAACTTACAAGGCGAGTCGGGAAAAAGTCAACGAAAGTCAAAGTTGACTTAAAAGTCAAGAAAAGTCAAAGATGACTTAAAAGTCAAGAAAAGTTTATGACGACTTAAAAGTCAAGAAAAGTCAATGACGACTTTAAAAAGTCAAGAAAAGTCAAAGACGACTTAAAAGTCAAGAAAAGTCAAAGATGACTAAAAACGGGATTTTCATGAAATCTCTCAGAAATTCCAAATACGAACTCGGAATTTCAAAATACGACTCGAAACAATAAATTCTATTTTAAAAACTTAACCTTGCTGAAAAGTATCCTTAAGAAATTTTACTAGAAAAATTGGGTACTTTTCGGGTTGTTACAGTACATATTAATTCAAGCGATAAAGAAAACAATGTTTATCTAATTAATGTTTAAATATAAATACATGTTTTCAAAACAGATGGCATACCGTCTGACGAATACTCCTAACTCAACAAATGATAAGGTAATAGAAACTAAACAATGTATCTGACTCCATGTAACACCCGCAAATGTACCCTATTTGTATTTTAAAAATATTATAAGGATAATAGTTAGCGTAATTTTAGATTTAGTTTAGAACTTAGTTTCCCGTGTCTAATTTAGGAAATCCGAGTTCGTATTCGGACTCTACTCGAAATTCCGTGTGGGTTACGCCTTAAGCCGCTTTTGGGCTTTTTCCCCCATATTTTTCCACTCACCTTATAACTCCAACTCCCTCATCTTTTCCACTCTCCTTCTTCCTCACCAAGTAACCAAAACCCTAAACCCCATTTATGAATCAATTTGGATTCATCACTACTCCTTCATTACTCACCCAAATCCTCTAATTTTCGTCATAATCTTCCCCTCTTATCGTCCTTTATCTTGTTTGGTAATAAAATTACCGTCTTTCTCATTTTCAATTTATCCGTCTTTCTCAAAGGTGAATTATATTCATCTTTTGTTGTCTAATTGTAGGTGGAGACTTTCAAGACCTCGACAAAGATTACTACCTTGTGGAGGAGGACCTAGAAGAAGATTGAAGACGCGAAAAGGTAACGGTGAACGGTTACTCGATATCAATACGTGTCTTATATGCTTTAGTTGATGTTTACTAAATGTCTAGTGACATTTATTAGGTACTTAATATAGTTTGATGTTAGTAAATGTATTGGAATTGGATGTGTAGCTATAGAATATGTTGTTGGTTTCAATCACTCATTGTTGTTAAACTTGTGTGTCGATCTATTTTGGGGAACCATGGTTGAGTTTAGAACAAAAAAAAGATATCTTAACCCAAGTCACGGGCGTGACCTATATGTCACGAGCGTGAAAACAGAGGCGGACACAATACCCTTGCGTAACAGACCTTTCACGGGCGTGACATGCAAGTCACGGTCGTGAAACTCATGTCACGAGCGTGACATACAAGTCACGGTCGTGGTCACGGTCGTGACGACTGCAGTTTTCCTGTACAGACCCATGTTCGTAAAATGGTCATATCTCCTTCGTTACTTTCTTGTTTTGGGCTTGCGACCTACCGTTGGAACCGTAAGAGGATAATATATCTCCTTCTTTAAAAAGTTCTGCATTTGCATGTCTAGAATTGTAGTTATGACCGTTTGAAGTGGACCTTTGTTTTAATAGTTTCCAAACTTGTTTTGAGATGAGATTTATGTTTCTTATTCATTATACTTCTTAAACTTGGTCTAATTCTTATGTAATCACTTATTATCTCATGTTTATCACTGTTACATTTATATCATGCTTATATCACATGTTTTGTGACGGTTTCTGATATGTTCCCCTTTGAGTCGGTTTTACCTATGCTTTCATTTGAGCACTAATCGTTAAGTGCTATGAACTCTCATCCCCCGGCTATACCACCTTACTCGTTAGACTGGAATGTCGGATCGAGGAGATGTATCCTTAATGCTTGTATGCATGTTTAGTGGGGATATGACGACGTTGTTAGGAGGCGAACGCAATGCGTTGATCGACCCGACCGTTAAATGTTGTATCCTTGCGAGGTGGTGTCATTGCATGTAGCGTACTAGCTTGACTTTTGACTATAGATCTCTTTCCGCCTCTTTCGTGTGGTTTAACCGAATTTGGGGTACTCGACGTCTTTGTATGATCGAGTCTTGGATGTGGAACGTCATACCACATGTCGAATCGGGAAATGTCTTATCCCGAGAGTCTGGCCAGGTTTAGACTAGGACCGTATTATTATCGTCGTCCTACCGAGAGGATTAGAGTCTTGTGTGTACAAAACGTCTTATCGTACACGATTCCGGGAAATGTCTTATCTCGTGAACATGTTTGTCTAGGTCATGAGTATACGAAATGTCTTATCGTATACGGTTCCGGGAAACGTCTTATCCCGTGGGCTTCCATTGACTTGTCTTGCTATTGTACATGATGCTAGTGCGTGCCATTTATCGTGAGAGATTATGTTACTATATTCGTATGTTTGAATGGATCTTTATATGTTGATTATTTGTGACCGTTGGATGACTTGGCGTGGTTTATATGTCGAGTCTCTATCTTATCAAGTATATGCCACTAACGGTGAGATGTAAGACCTAGTGAGTATATGGTTGCCTAAGGGTGTCTTCCCCGAGTCTATTTATAATCTGATTCTTACGGCCTTGTTACTTCATACGCCTATATCTTATATATTGGAATGCTTATTTATACTTCTCCTAATTCACATGTATATATATATATATATATATATATATTTCTAATATATCATCTATATATATATATATATATATAGAGAAGTATATATATATAATATATATATATATATATGTATGCTTCTACTTGTTTATTACCGTTTATGTATGTTCTTTGTGATATGGCTGGGAGAACCCGGATTTACTCCCCACTGACGGTGGCGTTCATGTTTTCATGAATGAACAGGTTGCTTGGATGGATTTTGCTTGTTTTTGGGTTCGGGTGTGAGCTAGCGAGCGTTGGACTTGACGATTCACCCATAGACGTTATTAGCTAGTTTGCTAAACAACTTTTATGTTCGATAACGTTTTGAGAGACTACGTCTCTTTGTAGTATGTTATACTTTAGCTTGTAATTATTTGACATTCCTCGTACTTTTCTTTTGGCATGTAAAAATGTTTCAAAAATATCGTACCTTCCGCTATATAAATTGCATGCTTGTTATGTTTTATTTCCGCTATCGCGAGGGTTGTCACACTCCATCTACTAGGCGGAACCTAAGACACGACGTAGTGATCCCATCCTCGATCCCAACGAAGCTCTATCGATTACCTGCGATCACCTGCTCACCATCCCCCAATGGATTACAACAGTTTTGTAAAAAAGTAAAGGGGTCTGTATTCGCATATACCGACCAACGTAAAAGATAAGCTCAAGGGAAAGAAAAATCGGAGGGCCACCACATCAGACACCTCAGTAGACTCGGGTTATCATCCCTGCTCTACAAAAACCACCAATTGACCCTGGACCGCAGTTGCAGGCGTCGAAAACCCCTTTTACCACAGCGAGAGAACCCGGAACATTAATGTGAACATCCTCCACGTACCGGGATAACTACGGAAGCGAAATCGGGGTGTGATCCGTCTCCCAACGGAATAACCAAATTAGTAACCATAGTAACGTCTCCAAACACCAAACCCGAACTCCATCAACACCATCATCAATAACATATCAAGAATCATATATTCTCATAACATCAATTTGAAATACAATGTTAGGTTCATATACCTACACTTAAGACATTTCTTAAGTAAAACTAATTAACTCTTTAATTTGTTACAAGATCTAGTTACATGCTAACTAAATAAATCGAAATAGAGAAAGAAAGTGTTCCTCACATTGAGTATTATTCGGATATGGGCACAAGTACAAGACACCTTCTTGTACTTGTTCTTGAGCTAGATGATTATAGGATGAATTTCCAAAAGCTCCAAGTATAGGAACTCTCCTTTTGTTGCACCTAGACTTACCCTTAAATAACTTAACTATTGATTTACTAGTACAATAGTTAAGTACCCTTAAACACAAGTATACAACACTTTACTTACTACTCTAGTAATATGGTGTTCATACTCCAACACAAGTTCTATGAAACTTCTAAAGTTTCTAAGTATATTGTTGTGATTTCTAGTGAGATGTTGTGTGTATTTTCTTATGAGATCAACTAGTAAGTAAACAAGAGGAAAATACCCCCTTATCTACCCACCAAAGCGGCACCTTACTTGGGAAGGGAGGGCATGCTTTGCTTTTTGTCTTAACAAGGTGGTAGGGTGGCTATAGGTATTTAGGCTAGTAATGATTATGCCTAATCTTGATTAGAACAACATTAAAGCATAAACACTACCCTACACACAAGCACACCCGGTTTTAACACTTAAAATGGACTCCATATTATATTTGTGAGTTTGTCGTTTGTCACACATGTGACATGTTATCTTATAATAAAAAATATTATTTAACTAGCTTAAATACAATTTCATGTCATATAAATTAAACTCAACATTTTAAGTAATAATTTATGATCACATATATATAAAATGGGTCATCTCATATTTGGTTGACATGATCCACAACTAATTGTGATTATGATCAACCAATCATGCTTATCTCAAATGTTTCATAAACATTAAACATTCTAATATAACAATTATATTATTGAATCTTATTTAATCATATTACAATAAGATATATTTCTCACTCGTAAACTCGTCCTGTTTAAGGGATTAATTAATCTGTATCGTTATACAATTAATTAATATTGTTGATTAGGGAATCGTCCTTTCGGTGTGACCTCAAGGGATCAACTGATCACCACCGTCATACGACAGTAATGTCAAACTCTAGTAAGCCAATCATTACCGATTAATGTCGATCAGTTGACTATAATGTTAATCATCCCTTTGTATTCTCGTTAATGAGATTTAATTAAGTGATCGCACTATTGTTGAGGACACTCACTCCAACAATCTCCCACTTGTTCGCAACAAGTGTGCGTCACCAATTCTCTTGTCCTATTTTAAATCTCCCACTCAATGCAAGGTGTCTTGTAGGTCGTACATGCACGTGATCATATCTAGAGTGGTTTCCTCGATCTGGAGAGTAACTGTCTGACCGAAATTATCTACCGTAGATACCTTCCGAGCATGGCCACGCATTTCCAGTTCACTACTCCTCGAGTGGCCTTGAGATATTGGATAACCCTGACAAGGGGTTGGACAATTCCTATCGCACTATTCCCTTCGTACACTCACAGTCCTTCATGACCCAATAATTACCCATTCACCCCTTTTTACTGAATGGCTTGGTGATAAGACGATATTTACTTGTATTTATATGTCATATTTATATATTTTTATGGTCATCTATCGTATTATTTGAGTTACTTATTATACATTTGCTAATTACGGTATTTTTACCATTCAATATTATTTTGATCATGAATGAGCTAACTTATAATTATTTTGGGTTAACAGGTAATGGGCCGGTTGGATTCAAATTCGCTCAGCCGTCATTTAGAGTTTACCACAACAAGACGTTATTGAATTGTGGGCTAATGAAACTAAAAGAAACAAAGTGAAGGTCACATTATATTTCTGATGATCAAGGGACCAGCTCAGGTGCACTAAAAGAAGCCCAAGACTTCAATGAAGATCCAAAGAAGCAGCATTAGGAATACGAAGAGATATGGGATCAAAATCAAAAGGAATAAAGGGAAAAATCACTAAAACGCAGCCATGGACTCCAACTCCGTCTCAAACTCTATCTTATTCCGATAATTTACTTGCAAAATCTATCCTAAATCTTTCTCAAAATCTATCCTGTATATCCAAATATTATTATAAATATCCGTCTCAATATCAGAAATGGGGAGGTGAATACCCATATATTTTATAGAGAAAGATGAGCGAAATGAGTGACGGTTCAATCATTTGGCTCACAATTAGAAGATGAAGCAGTTCTCGGACGCCGTCTTAGTACACGTCCGAGTATGGGTGGATTCCGGTTCGATCGGAGGCGTGATATCTGAGGGTCGTGTCACGGGTTCCGGGTAATAAAAATAAGTTCTTCTTACTTCTTCTTGTATCTAATTTATGGTTGAATTCGTTGATTAATTTTAGTATGAAACCTTTGGTTGTTTAATTGTTAATCTTTCAGTTATTTGTATCCAATATTTTACTTGTCTTAATATTAAGTTCCAATTTCAGTTTATTAATTTGTTATCTTATTATGATTGGAATTGTTTACTTCTGCTATTTATGTGATTCTTGTTTATTTCGAGTCATATAATCCGAGTAGCAACTAATTTAAGTTAATCTCTGCAATTTGGGGTTAGTTTAGGTTAGGAGTAATATTTGGTCAGTTAATCAATTAGGTAGTGACGACACTTTAATGGTTAATTGGATTAATGATGTCTTCTTGGTTCAATAATGCTTCTAATTTGATCTTTAGTAGGGTGTGACAAATGATGCGTGTATTTTATATAGACTTTTTAGTCCATTTATGCACGCATTTCTATGTCATTTAGGTGATATTATGTCACTATATGCCCCTATTTGGCTACTTTGTACTTTCATTACCATTTTGTAGGTACAAGCTGCGTAGTAGTGGAAATCGAGCCAAAACAGTCCACTTTGCATGCATTTAGGAGAATCGAAGGAACGGAACATAAGCTCTTACATGGGAAAGCGTGAAACCGCTCACAATCAAGTCCAAAGCCACGACCAACACTATATGCTAGGCCAGAGGACCTCGATCGACCATATATTTGGTTGATCGAGGGGTAGCTGTTGAAGAATTGGTCGATCGAGAGGATGAAGTCCTCGATCGACTGATATTCACGAATAAAGGCCTCGATCGAAGGGGATTTTCCCTCGATCGAGTGAAATCTGTCACGTGCCTTAAGTCCGTAGACTAATTAGGTTAGAAGTCGTGTTATGCATTATATAAGACTCTTAGTTCGTCATTAATGATTTATCATCAACTACTTAGTAGACACTTATCATTCACCATTAGTTTCTGAACTTTCTTAATCTTTATGTTTACATTCGGGTTTATTATCGACGCGGATTTGTTCTTTACGCCGGATTTGCTAAGATTGTAAACTCTTTTCTCTCCTTTATTCTTAATCTTTGTTCTAGTCTTAATTACTGTTTTACCTTTCTTATATTAATTGCTGCGTTATTGTTCTTTATGCTTGTTAATTACGATTATATCATGTCTAATGTCATATACTCAATCGTCTTTATTGCTAGCATCATTAATAGTATGAGTAGCTAATTCCCTTATATGTTAGGATGAGGAAAACTATAATAAAGGTATGATAGGATAAAGTATATTAGTTAATCTTGAATATGAGAATCAATCTAAGCAAAATAATTGAGGTTAGTCGAATGAGTGCACGCAGGAGATTAGCTAGGTAGTTAACCCCGACCTGGATCGAGAGATTGGAAGGGAAAGACTTGCTTAGAATTGATAGGTGACTCCTAAGAGGGCGAGAGTTAATTAGGAAAATCCCTAGGGTGATTTGAGACCGAGAGGAGAAAACCATTGCCTTTCTCATTGATAGATTGATTGACTTAGTTGACCCGTAGATGCCGATATTGCAGTAGACCGAATCCTAGCATATTTTTCCTTTATCTGATTTATTTCGTGTTAACCTCTACCTTTATTTCTCTTCTCTTAAATCTTATTTAGTTTAGTTTAAAACCAAATCAAAACCCCCAGACTGTGACTGACAGACTTAGATTACAGTTAGTTAATTTCCTCCATGTGGAGATCGACCCTACTTCCGCTATCTTCTTTAGTTAGTAGACTTAGGCTTTTATTTTTGGTGTATAACGACTCACATCAAATTTTGGCGCCGTTGCCGGGGAGGCAATTTAATTTTCTGTTTATTTATTTCTGCCTCGTCTTAAGGAATTTCTAATTCCTTAAGACTGTTCTTATTTTTCTCTCTATAGTTGTGTATGCGCAGGTCCCAAAGGCTCGAGTTAGTGGAAGCTGATCCAGAGCCCGAAAGAACCTTCTTACGCAGAAAGAGAGGGTTAGATAAGACTGTTCAGGAGGAAGACTTGAGTACTTCTGACTCCGTCTTCGACAGTTTTATTTTCGAGGAAGATTCGACTGTTGAGACTACCGTACCAGCGAAGATGCCTAACATTGCTAGTCACTCTGAGCCCACCGCTGCATGTATACCCCAGGGATTCAAACTTGCAACGGACGAAGATGGAACTTCTTTTGATCTTCGTCCGTCTTATATCAAGCTTGTTCAGCAGGACAAGTATAGGGGTGTGGCTGGGGAAGATCCGAGAAAGCATATGGAGACTTTTGCTGATTACTGCTCTTCTATTCCAGTTTCTAAAGGGGTGACACAAGACAAGATCAAGGAGGTCTTGTTCCCTTTTTCTCTTACGGACAATGCCAAAGATTGGTTGAAGAATCTGAATAGAGAAGAACTTGGCATTACTGACTGGACTACACTTGCACTGGCCTTCTACAAGAAGTATTTTCCACCACAGAGGACGAATGCTTTGAGGGGTCAGATTAAAAATTTCAAGCAGACAGTTCATGAAAATCTCTATGAGTCCTGGGATCAATTTAAGACGCTAGTGAGGTCTGTTCCTCGCCATGGGTTCGAACACTGGTTTCTATGTAACCAGTTTTACAGCGGGTTGTATGATGATCATCGAGCTATCTTAGATGCCGCATCGAACGAGAGATTCCAGAAGGAGATAGATGATGATAAGGGTTGGAAATTGATCGAGGAGATGGCAACCTACTGTGCTGAATATGGTAATCCGCGAAGTGGTACACGGACAGTAGCTAGTGTTGATTATGACGGTCTGGATGCTAAATTTGATAAACTGAATGCCAGACTTGACAAATGGGAGAAGCAGGCTGCAGATAACCAGCAGACGGTTCATTTGCTGCAGCGAGATGAAGTGATCACTTGTGAAAGGTGTGGCGAAACTGGTCACACGGCTGTAGATTGTCTTGCAGAAAAGGAGCAAGTTTGTTCCTTTCAACAATATCGCCAAGGGGGTGGTTACTATAATCAGGGGAATGTCCATTTCAACTTGAGATGGACGAGCCAGAATGTCCTAAATCCTACTACTCCACCACAGCAGCCGACTTATCAACCGCCGCATAAGCAAGGATTCCAAAAAATCCAGTCTTCACAACAAGCTAGTTCCTCATCTGGAGGAATTTCAGAAGTTGGAGAGCTAAAGACGATGATACAAGATTTAGCTACCCAATTGAGCAAATCTGATCAAGCAACGAATGCTACCATTAAACTCTTGGAGTCGCAGATTGCTCAGTTCGCGGGAGCTAGATCGATTAGGCAACCTGGCCAGTTACCGTCCCAGACCGATAAGAACAAGGAGACACTGAACATGATCACTCTGCGAAGCGGTCTCGCTTATGACAATCCTGCTGGTACCGTTGCTGATATCTCTGGTGCGCATTCCAATGTTTTGAAGGTTGATGCTGATATTGTGATCGATCGAGGAGTTTATTCTAGTCGATCGAATGATTTGAAGGGAAATTCACTCGATCGAGAGGTTGTTGTTCCTCGATCGAGTGAATCAGAAAGACAGAAGCTCGATCGAGAAGGTTCAATTGATCGATCGAGTACTTTGACTGATGATGCTGCTCGATCGAGCAGTTTGAGTTCAAAGAATGATCGATCGAGTGACATCGATACTCGATCGATGGGTCCTAATGAGCGAGAAGCTCGATCGAAGGGGTTAAGCAAGCAGATGATTAACAACGCGATTGTCAAGGATACGCAACGTGGATCACCTGACATTCCAGTTTCGTTTCCCGGTCGGTTGAAGAAGGCTAAGGTCGAGAAGGAATTTGTTCGGTTCACTGACATTGTACGCGATCTTAAGGTGAATGTTCCATTTGCAGACCTCTTATTGAAGGTACCCTCTTACTTGAAATTTATGCGTGAAATTCTTTTACGTAAGAGGTCAGTTGATACTGTAGAGACTGTAGCTTTGACTGAGAAATGCTCCGCGTTCCTCCGGAACAAATGCCCACCTAAACTGTCTGACCCAGGTAGCGTTTCCATACCATGTCATATAGGTACCTATCTTATAGATAATGCGTTATGTGACCTAGGAGCTAGTGTTAGCGTCTTACCTTTGTCTTTAGCCAAACGGTTAGGCTTCACCAAGCTTCAGTGTACCAACATGACGGTGCAAATGGCAGATAGGACCTTGTCCCGAACTTTAGGAGTCATAGAGGATGTACCTGTGCAAATAGGGAGATTCTTTATCCCGGTCGACTTCATAGTATTGGACATACCTGAGGATTCTCACACTCCCATCATTTTGGGAAGACCGTTCTTGCATAATGCGCAAGCGGTTATTGATGTCGGGTTACGGACATTAACTTTTCAGATAGGTGGGGAGAACCTAGTTTTCACTCAGTCTCGTGCTAGTAAAGGTCTCATGCTTGTTTCACCATGTCACGCGCTTCCCTTAGCTGACTTCACACCTGATTTGTTTATGCATGGCAATGCTTTGGTTCCTATCGAGCCTATTGCTCCTATTTGTGATATTCCTATTGCTGCCGTAACACCTCCGCCCCAACTTGGGAGCGAATTGGAGGAACGCGCTGTTGTGTGTTGTCTTACAGATAATAGATCGGCAGCATTGGAGCTGAAGAAGGGAGAGCCATGTTCGCGTGATGGTATCAAGAAGAAGTCCAAGAAGGACAAAGGAGTTCGCAGATATTTGAGTGATTAGGAAGTGAAGCAAGACTCCAAGAAAAGATCGTATGTGTGGAAAAAGAAGTCGGAAATTACCGCAGCTGAGGGTAATTCCGCAAGTCAAAGGCCTGACGGTGGCCTTGTCACAAAACTATTTGGTTATTAGCCGGGTTTGCAACCCCGTGCAATTTGTAAATAACAATTTATTGCGTTTTCGTTAGACAATTAGACAATTAGACTATTTACTTAGATTGGACGTTACGTTATAATCCGTAGTTTAGATAAACAATTTACTTTTCCTGTTAGATATTTTTTGGTATTTTTTGGGTATCGTTTTTGCAGGAAAAAGAAGCGGAAATCAATTGCTAAAAGTGGAAGGCTGTGCAAATAGGAAAACCATTCGATCGAGTATAGGGTGGAGACGGAGGAGACTGCTGGGAGGAGGTGATGTTAGCTCCCCAGTTTGATGCTGGTTTGAGGAAGCTGTTGTTTTGTGATTTTTCTGTTTATTTTTTCCATTCTTTGTATATATTTCATCCCTTAGGAACATGAATTAGGTTGTGTTTCCCTTTCCCTTATATGCTGTTGTGCTGTAGCCAATGAGGACATTGTCTGTTCTGGTTTGGGGAGGTGTTTTGCATCCTTTTGCGTCTGCATTTGCATTTGTATTGCATTCACGTTTACAATTCATGTTAATTAGAAAAAATTTGAAAAAATCAAAAATATCACGTTTATTTTTGCATATAGTCGAGTCGGATTGGAGTCTTGTTCGTGATGAAATTGCACTACAAGTCTATTTTATGCTATTCCTTGCGCCATTCTTGACTTACTTAGTAAAATCGAAGTAGTGAAGTATTGAATTTTGTCTTGGAATTTAAATTTGACTATTAGACTTGACTCAACATTTTGGCAAACTACTTATATATTCAGAGTTTTAGAGCCTATAACTGGTGACATTTATGACCAGTTCATCTAGGAATGAGAGTAGTTACTCCCCACATCTCGTGTCATTTGCTTGTATATGAACTTTGATTTCTTATTATCTGCACGCATTGGGTTTGTGGTCGGTATTACGTGTTTTGAGAATATTTGCATATCCCTTTTCCTCATTTTACCCCATTAACTCCACATAAAGCCATATCTGCCTGTTGCCCTTAACTACATTCTAAACTGAGCCTACCTTTGCCGAGCTAGTTTAGTAGTCGAGGTATTTTTTACTGTTGTGTCAGTTTTTGACTCGTTTTCATTGATTGGAGTGGGTATTTGCGAGAAAAAGAAGAGAAGTGATGAATGGTACCTCGATCGAGCAGCTTTTAGCTCGATCGAGCAGATGTTGCTGTATGTTACCTCGATCGAGTGACTTATTTCACTCGATCGAGGGGTTTTTCCCTCGATCAACCAAGAAAGAAAAAAAAGGAAAGAAAATGAAAAATGAAAAAAAAATATAATGAGTAAAAATAATTGGCTGAAGTTTTTGTTATTTACACCTCCTATGCTTATTATTATTTGTCGAGGTGTTTTATGGGATTTGTGTTGTATATGCCTAGATATGTTAACGAATCGAGCTTAGTTTTTGATAGTTGGAAGAATGGAACGAGTTCTATTACGGTCTTGTTAGGAACTAGCTTGGCTATCTACCCTCACATTTCCATTAATTGTTTTGCCCCTTCTTACCAATTAGCCTCACATATCCATATTTTTGCAAATGTTCGGCACGTGATAGTCCTTGAACGGTGGTTATGCGTGTGTACGGTGCTTGAATCATCTTTCATATTAGTTAGCGATGCATGTTATGTCGGTCGTAGTCTAGGTGAGTGACTATATTTTCTTCTCTCTTTCTTATACATATTTACTAACCATTTGCTTGTTGAGAGAAGAATGACCCGTGAGAGTCCGAATTTGGTTGAGTCTTGCAAGGTCGAAATTCTAATTTATTTCCAAGATTGTGTAAATTCGTCCACTTCCGTATTAAGCTTTGTAGCGATTGAATGAGTGCATTAAATGGTTTAGCATTGACTTGTAGCTAGCTTTGAGACTTACTCCATTCCCCTAGGTTCATTTAGTTCCATATATCTGCATTAGGTTTGCTTGAGGACCAGCAAAGGTTTGGTTTGGGGAAGTTTGATGCTTGTATTTTATATAGACTTTTTAGTCCATTTATGCACGCATTTCTATGTCATTTAGGTGATACTATGTCACTATATGCCCCTATTTGGCTACTTTGTACTTTCATTACCATTTTGTAGGTACAAGCTGCGTAGTAGCGTAAACCGAGCCAAAACAGTCCACTTTGCATGCATTTAGGAGAATAGAAGGAACGGAACATAAGCTCTTGCGTGGGAAAGCGTGAAACCGCTCACAATCAAGTCCAAAGCCACGACCAACACTATATGCTAGGCCAGAGGACCTCGATCGACCATATCTTTGGTCGATCGAGGGGTAGCTGTTGAAGAATCGGTCGATCGAGAGGATGAAGTCCTCGATCGACTGATATTATCGAATAAAGGCCTCGATCGAAGGGGATTTTCCCTCGATCGAGTGAAATCTGTCACGTGCCTTAAGTCCGTAGACTAATTAGGTTAAAAGTCGTGTTATGCATTATATAAGACTCTTAGTTCGTCATTAATGATTTATCATCAACTACTTAGTAGACACTTATCATTCACCATTAGTTTCTGAACTTTCTTAATCTTTAAGTTTACATTCGGGTTTATTATCGACGCGGATTTGTTCTTTACGCCGGATTTGCTAAGATTGTAAACTCTTTTCTCTCCTTTATTCTTAATCTTTGTTCTAGTCTTAATTACTGTTTTACCTTTCTTAATTGCTGCGTTATTGTTCTTTATGCGTGTTAATTACGATTATATCATGTCTAATGTCATATATTCAATCGTCTTTATTGCTAGCATCATTAATAGTATGAGTAGCTAATTCCCTTATATGTTAGGATGAGGAAAACTGTAATAAAGACATGATAGGATAAAGTATATTAGTTAATCTTGAATATGAGAATCAATCTAAGCAAAATAATTGAGGTTAGTCGAATGAGTGCATGCAGGAGACTAGCTAGGTAGTTAACCCCGACCTGGATCGAGAGATTGGAAGGGAAAGGCTTGCTTAGAATTGATAGGTGACTCCTAAGAGGGCGAGAGTTAATTAGGAAAATCCCTAGGGTGGTTTGAGACCGAGAGGAGCAAACCATTGCCCTTCTCATTGATAGATTGACTGACTTAGTTGACCCGTAGATGCCGATATTGCAGTAGACCGAATCCTAGCATATTTTTCCTTTATCTGATTTATTTCGTGTTAACCTCTACCTTTATTTCTCTTCTCTTAAATCTTATTTAGTTTAGTTTAAAACCAAATCAAAACCCCCAGACTGTGACTGGCAGACTTAGATTACAGTTAGTTAATTTCCTCCCTGTGGAGATCGACCCTACTTCCGCTATATTCTTTAGTTAGTAGACTTAGGCTTTTATTTTTGGTGTATAACGACTCGCATCAACAAACTTGCATCGGTCGGTTAGTTTAGAATCGGTCTAGGCTTAGTTCAGGTCGGTTGCAATTAAGAGGAGATAGGGAGTTCTTGTTATCTTGAATTCCGCAGTTAATCTATAAATAAATTAAAGAGTTGACGTAAACAAATAACGGTTGCCAAGCTAAACTTACCATGAGAATATGTGCTTAATCGGGTATTCAACTTCACTTTTAGACATTAGTATTTAGTTATATTAGTTCATTAAAATTACCTATGAAACCCCCTATCGTAAATATGTTAATAGCCGTAAATAATATTATATATGTAAGTTAGTTAATAAATATTACTAGATAGTTAATTAGTTTTTCCAGTCTCTCTGTGGGATCGACCCTACTTATCCTTTACTATGTTTATATTTTTTAGGTTAAGATAGGTAAATAAATTGTTAATTTGTATGCGCAAACGACACGTATCAAATTTTAGCGCCGTTGCCGGGGAGATTGTTGTTAGATTAATTTTCTATGTACTGTGTAAAGTCTTATTGTAACTTACGTTAACGTCTTATTTTATATTTTTTTGTCGGATTCTCTCAGGCTGAAATTTGAAATAGACACCATGTTTCCTAACCATTTTTGCATGATGGCTGCTTATCTTGTTTCAACCTATTTTGACTCCGGCTTTAATTTTGTTTCTACCCTTAATGTTTATACCGATTTGATTAGTGTCATAGGATGTTTGTATATATTTTTGTCCCCTTGCTAAACTATACTCTATCGTTTTTAACTATGATGCAGATACTATGATATGTCTTAAAGACTTAAATTGTGACTACTTGCTAAATACTTCTCTCGTAATAGCTAATAATCCTCCTGCCCCTAACTTTGTTATATTGCTTACTATATTTTAGATTTCAACACTTGCTACCTTTCATTTTCCTGCTACGGTAAGTAGTAATATAATCCTAAGAAGGAGTCTACTTGCATATTATGATTGTGGGCTACTTGATTGTTTATTAATAAACTTAATTCTTCCCATGTTTGAAAACAACCTAGTTATAAGTGATAAATAGTCCTGAATATTGTTGGTCTTATCTTAGAGGTATGCTAATATTGTTGGGGTAATGCAGTGAGATAAAAGTTATATATGGCAGTCTGAACTAAGCAAAGTAATCGATTAGAAGAGTGTAGTATAGCTGTGAGTAGGTGGATGACGATGGGTTGAGGAACTTTTTTTTTTAGAAAACTTGTAGTGTGGCCAGCTATTTACTTTCTGTTTTACGTTTTCTTGACTGCATATCACCACAATCTGTTCCTTTCCTCTTCTATTTATATCCCCGAATTACAATATATGTTGTGGCATGAAATTTGAGCTTAACTGTGGGGGAAAAGCAATTCGAGGTTTTGAGAAGTTTGTAGTTCGTTTCATTGCTAGAGTATAGTGTTTGAGAAGTAAACGAACGAATGGGTACAATGGCTTAATTATTGGATACATTGATAAGCTGACATTTACGGAAATATAAGCAGCTGCATATATATTTGTGAACTAAAGATGTCTATGTGATCGACTAGTCATCTCATATGACTCTATGGCACTTGAACTTGCCATCAATCGCATCACACTCCAGTCACTTTGAGACGTCACCTCATGCAAGTAACTAGGGGCCAAGGCTATGTTAATCCATTTCACTTTAATAGAGTTCAAAGTTATCACTACAACCTATTTGGATATAACAAAGCACAAAAATGAGTTCTATAAACTCAAACGATAAATGTGATTATCATATATGAACAATCAACACAATGTTATTGCTTCATATCATATAGTCTAAAGTATACAAGTTTCATGACACTTTATGGTCCTCTTGTCTAAATGCAATAAAAGCTTGGATGATGGATATATACTATGTATCTATTTGTTCCAACTTTATGAATTGCTTATTTTCTTTCCAATCATCGTTATTCCTAATAATATGAAGTTTTCAAAGTACACTTCTAGATCTCTATCTAGAGTTGGGCTCTTTAATTTTGAAAGATGCTCCCACTTGTTATCATGATAACCACGTGATGGGGATCTTGGTGGAAGGGTCTACTCATTAGATCCTTGTAATCCACCTCATCCTCATCATTATGTACTAAGACTCTAAATGTAGAATTTTCAATGATTGACACTTCAATCATCCCTTTTATTTATTCGCTTTTAATATAACAAAATTTAGCCTTGGATTTTGTCAGATCCTTTAGAGGTTTGGAAACTTGGGTTCGTGTGACACTTAACACGCAACTAAGTTATTATTACCAAACACAAGAATAAACTCATATTTCTCCTCGAGAATCTCATGAACATTCTTGAAGGCTATCCAATGACTCTCATGTGGATTACTTGTTATCAACTTGTCATGCTCCAAGCATACAATTTATCAAGGTATGTGCATATCTTGGCATATATGATTGGCCTAATGGCGAAAACATTAGCAATCATGTGTATACTTTCAACGAAGTGTAGATGCAATAATCTTGGATCTCAAAGATGGTTATATTTTGACTTATATACAATACTTTACAATAAAGTTTTATTCACCCTAGGGAGGTCCAAATTTTCCCATGTAATTTTGTATGTATAGTATCCATCTTGTATTCTTAAGGCTCTTATGCAACAAATTCGAATTGGAAATTATAATCGCCAATCTATAGATCATAATTATTACTTTCAAAAAGTAGATATTTTCACTATAAGCTTTCACTATAAGCTTCCGACCTTGGATGAATTAAGAACATTTTATCTTGTCTTTGTTTGTGGCATATTTTCTCCCACTCTATCCTTTAGTAAATACGCTTATTTACGTGAAGGGTAGAACCATGAGCCACAAACAGTTTTATTTCTTTAGGTGTAAATGAGAAAATTCTTGCAATGATAGCTTCATGAGCTCTATTCCTTAGTCACAAACAGCTTTGTTCTCCAGGTATAAGTGGGGTATGATGCTTGTATTAACTCTTATTAATTTTGAGCGATCTATAGTAGACTTATTTGTTTAGACTTTAGTATTCTAGCTTCTCTATAGACTCACTCTATTTAAGCAAAATACTTGGACTCTTATCCATGTCTTGAACAAATTTAGGATTCTTAACCCTTCCATAGCTAGTATGGAGTCTAATTGGTGTTTGAAAGATCTTATCTTAGGGCTTATATGGATTGTAAATCCCCAAATGTGAGTTCATTAACTCGATTTGACTATGCAATTGATCTTTCTTATTTCAAATAAGTTGTGATACTTAGTCACAAGTCCATAAGTGAGAATTCAATTCATAACTTAGGTCATGAATGATGTATTTAAATAATGTGAATTAAATGTACAAAAATATTTTGAAAAGAAAATTATTCTTACATTATTCATTTCTAATTAACTAAATGAATAAGTCTATCTCATTTTTTTACACTCAATTTCTTTTACTCATGGATTGATCCTTATTCAATAAAAAAAGCTATACCAAAGTGAGTCAATCATGTAGTTACGAGGATACTTCAATACAAGAATTAAATAATAGAGTTTATTTTCGTAGTACGTTTTTTTGTTCATTTTAGTACTTTTTACACCAACTTTTCATTTGCTACCCTTCACAAAAAAAACACATCAACCTTAATTCTCTATACCTCATCTCTACATTCTCTGTACCTTAACCTTCTTCAAACTCCATACAATTCTTCTTCAAGTATGAATGATTATTTTAATGAAGAACATGTATTTAGTACGTTAATCTAACATTTAATAAAATTGACACTATATTATATTTTAATTTTTTTATTCCTTTTTAATTAGGGTTTTATATCTAAATTATTAAATTGCTTAGAGTTTTATTTAGTAATGGCGGTGAAGGAGAAGGGACGGTCACTGTTGAGGTTGGACAGTCGGCGAACGGACATGGATTATTAACCTACTATAAACAATGAATACAGTGTACTACATTAAAAAACCATTGATTGTTTGGAATGAACAATGAACACTCTGTACTACATTGAGCACTAAAAGTACGGAACAATGAACAATCGATATTTGATGTAGTACACTTTTCTAAAAAAAAAAGTATTCAATGCAGTACACTGTGCAAAAGCAACCGCTCATCAACACGACGACGACACCAGCGCCAATCCCCCACCGCCAGCTCCTCAACACCGCCCACTCAGCGCCGACCTATCACCACCAGGTACTTAACGCCGGCCTCTCACCGACATATACCCACCGGTGCCACATCCCCACCGGCGGCGTTTCTGTTGGATCTCGACAACAACTTCCAAGTATTTGCTTTGTGAAATTTTAGATGAGTTGATGTTTTGATATTAGAGAAAAAAATTAGAAAGAGGTTAGAGTGGGAAATGAAAGGTGTATAATTGTCAACGGTGTACTATAATAAGTAAACTTGTACTGCAAAAACCAAGATAATCCTACAGTATTTACAATATTAATACTACAAGTCCACCCTACACAACACTAAATTATATTCTCATATAATTTAGTTGTCTGTCATACTTATCTCACAAAATTATTATAATTTTTCCTTATATATATAGGTATCTTAAATATTGTATCTGTCGTATATGTATTTATAAGACTTCTTGCATAAATACAAATAATAGAGTGGGACAGTCTAATCTCGTGAGACATTTCAATTTTTTTTTGAAAAAGGCCATTTAAGTTTAGTATGATTGTTTTTCTTTTATTTTAGTTGTATTGTTGAGTTTGCTTAAGCCTCACAGTTGCGGTGTTTCACGAGTTTTCTTCGACTCTTGTTCACCATTTGTTTTGTTTTTTTTATATAGTCGGTGTTTCACGAGTTTGCTTCGGTCCTCGTGCACCTTGACTAGATGAGAGAAACTTAGGTTAGTTTCCTAAAACCCTGGCTAGAAGCGCAGTTGAGCCTAATAATTATTAGGGCCCTATTAGTATTATTATAAGACCGTCTTATAATTATACTAATTCCGTACCTTTTGTGTGTGACCCAATAGGCTCACTTAAGACTAATAGACACGTAAACCATTTAAATGTCAAACCGATATTGGCCTCTAGCAAGGCATATCGACAACGTAGACCCAAGCGAGTTAATTCGTATAGGATAGTGGATATAACTCCTTCAGTCTCCCACTTGTACATGTCCTCGTAGAACCATAACCAGTCTTTTTGCTACTATTGTCTCCAACTGAGAATGAGGTAGGAAAAGTGTCAACCTCATACATCCCAATTGTTTTTCTCGAATCTCTGAGTAGACTTCTTAAGCAGCAGATGGATGACAATCATCTCATCTGAGCGTGGCCACGCATTTACACAAGTCACACTTTTTGAGAGGCCAAGAAAAAATAAACTCCCTTCATAAGGGAGGAGCAAATCCCATCTTGTCTAACCACATGCTATCACATGCTCCATACACACCCAATGATCAACCATGATCCCCTTTTACGGCGGACTAGGAATGATATCAAAGTGTTGGAGACAGTGTCCTCCAAAGTTTGTGCAATAACATAAATAAATCTCTGTAGGTTCACAGGGTATACTTTGTATTGTAATCAGTTGATTAACGTTTATCGATAACAGTTGGCTTGCTAGATAAGTTTGACGTTATTGTCATACAGATGGCGGTGATCAACTGGTCCCTAAAAGTCACACCTAAAGGATGTGATTGAGAGATGTGATTATTTGAGAAAATAATCATATTGATGCCTTATTAAATTACTAAAAAGTTAGTCGGTGTTTTTGACTAAAAGGTTAGTCAATGTGATGATGATATAATTATTTAATAACGATTAAATAATGTTAGCTAAGACGAATTAACTGTAATTCGTAGTATATAATGTGAGCTTAAACGAATTAAAATGTTAATTCGTAATTAAACATAAACTGTTATATTTAATTAGTAGGATTATAAATATACCGATATTTATAATTGAAGTATATATATTATACGATTGTCATAATAATTGTTATGTTAATATATCCACTGTAAAATGTTGTAATGGACCTTATTAATGTATGACAACATATTAGACAAATATAATATGTATAACATTATATTAAATGGAAGCGAATTTAACCGAAAAAGAGTCTAGATTACTCCTTGATTTTTCGGTCAAATGGTAACAAAATAAGAGAAAAATATCCATTATTTTCTCCTATTGTGTGCCGTGTGGTGAGGGAGTATATGGAGGAGTTTCTACTCATTCCAACTTGCTAATTTGATTCATCATCAATTTCACATCTCACAAAAAGATACAGACTCTTTTTCTCTCTAATTTTCTAGCAAATACAAGGGCATTTCTCGATCAATCTTGGGTGAGACGATTAGGAGGATATCTGCTTTGATATCTGTTCTTAGGCCGAATTTACGAGGACTAAAGGTTATTCCTAATCCCTTTGTTTATTATGCAATTTCATTTATGACCCGTTAATCATATAAATCGTAATTTCATTATAATCCTGTAAGATTAAAGGAATGTATACGGATATATTCCCTCAAGTGGTATCAGAGCCTTAGGGCTATGAAATTATTTTATGTGATTTTCATAAATATTAAAATTGTATGATTATTAAAAAAAAAAAAATTAATTCGGAAATTTTTTTTTTCAAACTCTCGGTTTTTATTTTTTTTTGCCGTAATGTTTTTTGTTTTGGGTTCCATTAAAGATTCATTCATATTATTGTTTTAATCTGTTAAAGATGATAATATATGAATTTGTTGATATTTTAATTTAATAAGGATTAAATTAGAATGTAAATGGAATTGTATTGGATGTTAATGAACATCAAATTTTGTGCTATATATTTTCGGTATAAATTGTTTTAGATGTTCATATTAAAAGGTTAATTTGAATCATCTATTTGTATCAATGTTTAATAACGATTAGGCATTGTTTTGTTTGCACCGATCTAGTTAATATAAGCATAATCGTCTTAAAACCGTTCCAATTTTTTTTGGTGCTGCTACTGTACAAAATAAAAAAAAAAAATTTCTTCTGTTTTTTATTGCTGTTAGCAGCAGGAATTTTTTTTTATTTTTTTAATGTATATTTTTCCGGTTTTTTGCTTAAACCGTGAGAAATAAAAAAAAAAAAAATTTGGGACTGGTACTGTTCGCGTGAACAGTGATCAGTAGAAAAAAAAAAATTTGTTTTTTTTTTGGGCATTATAAAGATAATTTTTGTTTGTTTGTTATTGTGAAAAGGTTCACAATAATGATACCCGATTATTTTAAAAAGGTTTAAAATAAAATGGATTATGGAAGATTAAAATTGTTGTGGGCAATTAAGGAATTGTCACATAATTTTGATCGTATATAATGGTGGTTTGGATAATTAATCAACATAATTAATGAATTATGTCTTCTAGAATTAATTTATATAGTTGATGCATTTTATTTTTGTCGAATGAATGAATGAATGAATGGTTTTATTTACGTATTTTTTGCAATTGGTTGAAAAATGTAATACCTAGTGTGGCCTTAGTTAATCATGTTTTCGTAATGATGGAAACATGGTTTGGATGTATTTATGAGATCTCGAATCTCCTTTTATTTCTTTTAATTATGTTTTTGGAATTAGAATGTAAATAGGTTTATTTTGTAATTTTGAAAATGGAATTTAAGAAGACTAAAGACGGAGATCGGATGCTCACTCCCGCTTCATGGACCAAGATGGAACATCAAGTCAAGCTTCTCGGGTCCATAAGGATGGATTCCAAACTTGTATTTACTGTTCATTTTGGTAGATAGGCCACACTAGGACCGTTGTAATAGTTTACGTATTTTTCATTCTTTTGTTTTTCATTCACATGTTAAATTATTGCATCATATTCCGCCTAAACCAAACCACCTAAATTGCATGAAAAATGATTCATATAGTTTGAATTTTCATCATGGACATACAAATATCAATCGTTCATAGGGCCATCACCTTAGTCTAAATCATTCACGAAATGCTAGACATTTGTTCACTTAAAATGAATTAAATTTAAGATGATGGGATCTTCCTCTAAAATGAAAATTGAGATTAGTCTTTATAGGGAAAACTACTATGAACCCCTTCTTCGTCGGAAGTTATAATATGACCCCTTCTACGTTGGGTAAGTAGTGAGTGTTGACCTATTTTATCTCAACATTATAGTACGAGTAATATCTCGTGATTATGATGGACTAAAGATAGAATTTACAGAAATTTATCGACCAGGAATTTTAAAAGTAGAATTAGCCAAGAGGTTGGCTTATCAATTTACAGAAATTGAGTCTTGGGATCATTTATATAATTCTTGAGGGAGGTCAATTGTATAAATGCACGAGTCATCGGATTAAACAGTTTTTCATTAGACTCAAAATTAAAACGATGAATACTTATCATATCTATTTTCTTTTTCACAGTTTTTGAATTCGTTATATACAGATATAACTGCTAAATAAACAAAATGGCTGGCCATACTGATGACCCAATGCCAAGTGCCACGCTCGGACGTGAGTCCTGGCTTAAGATGTTCATGGACACTATGAATCAGTCAACGCGACTGAAGAATAACGGGTCCAACTTTGCGGATTGGGAGGCGACATTACGGAATGCTGCCATTGCTGACGGTAAGCTCAAGTACTTGACTGAGCCACTACCGCCAAACCCAGGCCCCAATGCAAGAGCTAATGAATCACTTGCTTATAGTGATTTCGTAATGGAGGCGGGTGCGATAAAGAACGTACTCATCTTTTCAATGGAATCCAATTTGCAAAGACGATTCATTGCCCAAGGTGCAAACAAGATTTTCACCACACTCTCTAACGAGTTCTCAAAAGCTCCGAGGATCGTTAGCTATGAGCATACATGTCGCTTCTTTGAAGCAAAACTCCAGAAGGGCCAAGCAGTTAGCCCACACATTCTTGATATGATTGAGAATGTCGAGAAACTGGAGGCACTTGGTTGCAAAATCGATGAGAAGATCGTAATAGACCGCGTTCTTCATTCACTTCATGATGGTTTTGCCCTTTTCAGGGCAAATTACTATATGAATGATATGAAGAAGAGTCTTCATCAGCTCCACTCACTCCTTGTACAGACAGAGAGTGATCTGAAATTGAGTGGGAGTCTGAAACAGGACGTACTCATGATTGCCAACAAGGGCAAAGGTAAGGGCAAGGCTAAGGCCAACCTAGATGTAGGGAAGCCGAAGTTCAAAAAGCCAGGGCAAGGCAAGAGTGGGCCTGGTGAGACTAGCGGTAGCTCACAAGGCAAGACAAAGAGCGATGAAGGTAACGTGGAGTGCCACCACTGCCACAAGTTTGGGCATTGGAGGAGGAACTGCCTCGTGTACCGTGAGGACATAAAAGCAGGCCGCGTCTCTCTTGTTGGTATGTCTTCTTCTTTTATTCATATGATTGAGATCAACCATGCAAGTTTCGGAACTTGGGTACTAGATACTGGTTGTGGTCTAATCTGTGACTCATTTGAGGGCATAAGAAAAACATCCACAACTCTGCAGGGGTGATGTGGAACCTGCGATGTGGGGAATGGAGCCAAGAGTAGCATGCGCTTTAAAGTGGCGACACAAGTAATCCATACTACCACGAGTGGTTTGAGTTATTTCGGAATACTGTTTATATGTACCTAGTTTATCTAAAAACATTATTTCAGTTTCCGTACTTGATAAGGACGGCTTTTCGTTTGTAATAAAGGATAATAGCTGTATTTTCTCTTTAAACAAAATGATTTATGGTAAAGCTGTTTCCATGAATGGAATATATGTTTTAGATCAAACCACAGATATAATGCATGTGAGTAATAAGAAAGAAAAGGTTGGTGACAAAGATCAAACCTATCTATGGCATTGCCGTATGGGACACATAAATGAAAAACGCGTGAAAAAGCTCATTGATAATGGGACTATCTCCCCATTTGACTATGACTCTTTTGGCACGTGTGAATCATGTCTCATAGGCAAAATGACTCGAATTTCCTTCAAAGGTGTTGGAATGCGCGCTGCTGACCTATTAAGACTCATACATACTGCTGTGTGTGGACCTATGTCTATCAACGCTATAGATGGCTAT
>JAIUZE010010259.1:0-24738 GCA_022085475.1 Heliosperma pusillum
ACATACAATTAGATAAAAAAAGATGAATATCATTCACCTTGAGAAAGACGGATAATTTAAAAAGCGAGAAAGACGGTAATTTTATTACCAATACGGATAGAGGAAGCTAAGAGGGGAAGGATAAGACGAACTTACGTGAATTTGAACAAGAAATGAAGGCGTAGCGATGATTCGAAGATAGATGAAAATGGAGGCAAGGTTTTGGGTTTCTTAGAGAAGAAGAAATGAATTTGAGTTGTGGGAAATGAATTAGGTTTAGGGTGAGGAAGGGAGTATATGAAGGAGAAAGTCAACGAAAGACAAAGGCGGCTCAAAAGTCAAGAAAAGTCAAACTCGCCTTAAGACGGGATTCTCATGGAATCTCGCGGAAATTCCAAATACGAACTCGGAAATTTTAAATTCGACTCGGAACATAAAATTCTATATTAAAAATTAAATTTGCTGAAAAGTATCCGTAAAATATTTTCACTAGAAAAATGGGGTACATTTCCGGGTGTTACATCGGCAAATGTGAAAAAGTAATATGGTAGAGTGGAGTTGGAGGGAGGAAGTATTTATTAAGGTTTTAGTTTAATTTTTGTATAATATACTCCCTCTTTCCCATTCAATTGTTGTCATTTGCCTTTCACACATTTGTCAATGTGTATTTCATTTCTAAAATATCTTTTACTACATAAGTGTAAATTATAAAATTTTGATAATCTTAACGTGCTCATTAAGACGAACCAAACAAGATCTCTCATGACTATATTTTGGGTTATGCATTGGAAATTATTTTAAGAATTCTCTTCCTTTATGAATAGTGTCCAAAAAGCAAAGGAAAACAATTGACCGGGACAGAAGGAGTAATTGTGACACCCCGCGATTTAGCAGTAAAGTAAACATATAGATTTGTAGCGGAAAAATACGAGATTTTAAAAACTTTAAAAGTAAAATCGCAAATGTCACTATATTATATAACCAAAACTTAATATAACAAATCGTTTATACAAATTGTATCTTAATTAAATACAAGGGACATTGATCCCTTGATAAAACACGGTGAAGATAATAAACTAATATAAACTACACGCTAAGGGTGAATCGTTGTAAGAACAACGCTCGCTAGCTCACTCGCCACAACCCCATGCAAACACCAACCTGCAACCTGTTCATTCATTAAAAATGAATACCACCGTCAGTACGGAGTAACTCAGGGTTCTCCCAGCCATATCACAAGTAAACATACACAAACAACAATTAAACATGTAGAGTCTTATATACAAGTGAATCATGTGAAGTACAAACATACATTTCCAAGATAGTGTGATATAAGCATGTGAAATACCAAACAATAAGCATCATGTTATGAACCGACTCGGGAATGACACCCTTGGGAAACTATATACACACTAGGGCTTACATCTCACCGTTAGTGGCATATACTTTATAAGGTAGGGACTCGACATACAAACCAATTCAATCATCTATTTCATGCAAGAATCCAACTTAATGTTCACATATGATTCAACTTACAAACAACCATCCAAAAATACGAATATGACAACATAACTCTCACGGTCAATGGCACGCACTAGCATCAAGTATAATAGCAAGACAAGTCAATGGAAGTCCACGGGATAAGACGTTTCCCTGAACCGTATACGACAAGACGTTTCGTATACTCACGACCTAGACAAACAAGTCCACGGGGTAAGACATTCCCCTGAATTGTGTACGATAAGACGTTTCGCACACACAAGACTCTAATCCTCTCGGTAGGACTACGATAATAATACGGTCCTAGTCTAAACCTGGCTAGACTCTCAGGACAAAACGTGTACCCGATTCGACATGTGGCTAACCGTTCACACATCCAAGACTCAATCAACATAAAGGACGTCGAGTACCCCAAATTCGGCTAAACCACACGAAAGAGGCGAAAAGAGATCTATATTCAAAAGTCAAGCTAGTACGCTACATGCAATGACACCACCTCGCAAGGATACAACATTTGACGGCCGGGTCGATCAACGCATTGCGTTCACCTCCTAACAACGTCGTCATATCCCCACTAAAACATGCATACAAGCATCAAGGATACACCCCATAGCTCCGACATTCCAGTCTAACGAGGATAAGGGTGTAGCCGGGAAATGAGAGTTCAAAGCACTCAACAAGTAGTGCTCAAATCAATACATAAGGTAGAACCGACTCAAGAGAAGACATACTAAAAACCGTCACCAAACATGTGATAAAGCATAATATAAATGTAACAATGATAAACATGAGACAATACGTGATTTCATAAGCATTAGACCAAGTTTAATAAGTATAATGAATAAGAAACATAGATCGCATCTCAAAACAACAAGTTTGGTACTAACTAAAACAAGGGTCCACTTCAAACGATCATAACTACAGTTCTAGACATACAAATACAGAAATTCCAATTGTAGGTGATAGCTTATCCTCTTACGGTTCCAACGTTAGGTCCCAAGCCCAAAACAAGCAAGTAACAAAGGAGATATGATCATTCTACGAAAATGGGTCAGTGCAGAAAAATTGTAGTCGTCACAACTGTGACTGGTATGTCACGCTCGTGACAGGCATTTGACGACCGTGACTTGAATGTCACGTCCGTGAAAGGTCTGTCACGCAAGGGTATTGGTTCTGCCTCTTATTACACGCCCGTGACATATAGGTCACGCCCGTGACTTGGGTCGAGACAACTCTTCTTTGTTCTAAACTCAACAATGACTTCCCCAAAATAGGTCCACACACTAGTTTAACAACAATGAATGATTGAAACCAACAACATATATGTAACCTTGCATAAGATTAACATAAAATAAGCATATGAGATGGATTAAACATATAAATGAGTAATAAACACTTATTCATGTGAAATCAATACAAAGTTCAACTTTCACTAGTACATACGACAATTAACACATAAAATACATATTGATATCGAGTAACCCATCACCGTTACCTCGATTAGCACTTCAAATCTTCGACTCCCAAGCTAACTACTAATCTACATGAATTCCTTGACCCAAAATCTTCAAAATACATCTTCTCCCGATAAATAGAGCGACAAGAACCCAAAACCGAAATATGGTGCAAGACGGTCTAAAAAGGAAGTTAAAAGTTTCGAACTTTTATTAGCTAGAATGAAAGAGGCTGGTGAGAGGATTCCGAAACATTAAACGGAATCGAATTACATTAAGAAACGAAGAAGCTATGCACGTCTTAAGTTCATATCTAGAAAATGGGTTTTTTATAATAAGTTGGAGGAAATGGATATTTTATGGTATGAAAATGAAGAGGAGGATGAGAAGAGAAGATTGATATAAAAATCGTCAAGTTTCGTTGAGAGACGGAGAAATGACATCCGTCTTAATTTCATAAAGCTATGGAGTTTTAATGGTGGTTTGGTGTTTGAGGAAGAAAGATGATGTTGCTGAAAAATGAAGAGGGATAAGGAGGTTTAATGAGTTTGTTTAGAGAAAATAAATAATAGAAGGTCCAAATTTCATATTGGGTCGACTCAATTAGATTTTCGCGTAGAATCCGATTATGAGCGCATAACGGACTGAAATGCGACGGTTTCTACCCAATTAAACTAAATTATATTTAACTTTAATTTACAGCCACGAAATCATAGTTATCGACTTAAAATATTTTAATTAATAGAAGTAAAAGGCGAATTTATAAAATTTACGACTTTAGTAAATTATTCATTATTATAAAATATGGGGTGTTACAGTAATATCTTAAAATGATTATTAACAATTCAAATATGTAGATTACAAATGTAGATATCAAGTTATTAAAACAAATCTCTATTTTAAAAGTTTATTAAAGATTCCAAGTATCATATTATTATTTGAATTATTTTAAGAAAACCGTTTTGTATTATAATCTGTTATTCATGAACTAAAACCATATCACTTTAAAAAATAACAGTAAGTGTTGCTTAAGACGAGTAATATCCGTTCTATGCTTAACACGGATCAAATATTACCATATAGTGGTTATAAATTCAAAATATTTGGTATATTTTAGGCAGCCAGAGAGGCGTTTTGATATATATTTGACTAGATTGAGTTTAAAATGAATATTGTTGGTCTTCAATGAGTATTTGTTCAAATATACTCCCTCCTATTCGGGATAACTTTCCCCATTCAATAATGGACCAAAAATTAAGGGTGGGTAATTAAATAAGGTAAAGTATTGTTGTGGGGTGAGGTGAGGTGATTGGAGAGAGCTAATGTATTGTGGGGTGGAGTGATTAAAATAATTATTGTTGTGCGATAAGGTGATTGAAATAAGATAAAATATGGGTATTGTGGGGTATTGTTGTGGGGTAATGTGCTTAAAATAAGTATAAAAGTTTACCAAAAAAGGAAAAGGGAAGGTATTGTGAATAGATGAAAATGAAAAGGTGGAATGTTATTGTGAATAAAAGGCAGTAGAGTATATATGGATCAATTCTTGACCCACCAAAAGTATTAAACCCAATGGAGTTGAAAACCCCCACGAATCCAACCACAAACATTGACCCACGAAACAAACGCTATAAGCCCTCAACCACACAATTAGTTATTTCATTCAGAAATCATAATACAATATCCAACAACTTCAAAAGCATCATCCGTAGACTCATCCAAAACTTATCAAGTTATCAATGTTCTGAAATGAAGAAATCATTGTTACTACTCTTCTACTATGCCATAACCACTACGACAATAATGTTACAATGTCTATGCATAACAGGCAACAACAACGTCTATCACCCTATAATATTAGTCCCTGGAGCCGGGGGTAATCAACTTGAGGCAAGGCTCACGGCCGATTACAAGCCGTCGAGCCTTGTCTGCAAGGCGTACCCGGGGCGATTTCACAAGAATAAAGAGGGTTGGTATCGTATTTGGTTCGACCCGACTGTTCTACTCGAGGCATATACCAAGTGTTTTGCGGAAAGGATGACGTTATATTATGATGTTGATGCTGATGATTACTTTAATGCTCCTGGTGTTGAGACTAGAGTTCCTCATTTTGGTTCGACTAAATCACTTCTTTACCTCGATCCAAATCTCAAGTGAGTTTCTCTTTTATTTTCTTTTGATGTGTTTCTTTTATATGGGTTGTATATTTATTTGTAACTTAGGTGTTAATGGCTTAGCTTATAGGAATAAAAATTTACGAAGTATATTAAAACGAGAGAAGGACTAATGGTTTCATAATATTATTGATATTGATATATAAACATGAATGATTGAATGAATTGTGCAATTACAACATATTGTGATTAATTATGGCAATAATGAGTTTATACTTAAATTTGTCATAAGAATAAGTTGTGAATTTTTCCATATCTTAATTTAAGAAAACAACAACCACAAAGCTGATGTTTCGCTCAGTGGTTAAAAGTACATTATTTTATTTTATTTTTAAAAATGTGGCCCACATAGCCCCACGTTCTATGTGAGCATTTTTATTTACATAATCAATCTTCCACACAAGTACACAACAATCAACATTCAAGCAAAATAATTATGGAGTCAATTATTTATCTTTTATTGACTTAATTATGATACAAAAAATAACAAAAAAACGCAAATACACAATAATGTCTTTGAAATATTCTTAATTTCTTATTTGAACTTTGACAAATAACGAATTATACACTGAATTGCTGATAATAAATCAAAATCCCTAAACCCAATTGAAACGGATTAAAAAGATGAACTCTAAGAGATTTATAAATAAATATAAAAGAATTGATAAACAATTATGTTTAACTATTTTCCATTACTTATTAATTAGTAATAATGAAATTTACAGTTAACCAAATTAATATAGTAAATAGATAATTAAAAAAATTAATATACTTAACACTTCATGATATACCCATTTATTGAGAACGGGTTATTTTACTTTGTTGTTTAAAAAAAAAAGATACACTTAAGAAGATTAAAAATTAAAAATTGACTAAAAAGAGATTTGGATCCAAACTGAAAATAAGAAAGAAAAAAAAAAGCTCTAAATATAAACCATATCAATTCTTCAAATAATGTATCAACTCTTACACAACAAAAAGTCAATAATGTGCTTGCTTTTGATGTACAGACAACTTTTGTAAACAAAAAAAATAGAATAAGGTAGATTTCAAATTATGATAAAAACCAGCTTTTTAATCAATAAAGAGTGAGAGGGCGAGAATGAGAGATTGAGACGGTGGGGAGCTAAGTGAACAACTGAACAAATAATGAGTTTTTGTTGAAGTATTTATATGTTGGGTCGAATACGGTTCGTATTAATACGCAAGGGCTGGAAAAGTTTGGCCCAAACTCTATTTGTTAGTGACTTTGTTTAAGAACAAATTCACATTTTGGACGGGTAGTCTTAAAGACGGTCAAATATGAAACATATGACAAAAACAAAATGCATGAAAATTGCTAAAGATTTGTCTCATCTATTTAAGTGGGTATTATTAAATTCGTTTTATTCTTACGACGGATATCTCTCTCTTACTGAGCTTATTATTAAGCACAAATTCATTTAAGACGGAAATATTTGTCTTCAACTAAACACGGGTCATGTAATTGGAATAAAACAAAAAATCATGCATATGAAAAACAACGAATTTGTCTTATATACACATGTGATGATACTAGACCACTTTTAATATTAAAACGGATATATCTTTTTAAGGGAGACTACCTAATTTTAAATTTCGTAGATGTTTATACGTTACCAATAGGCATATAACTATCGACTCAGGTCGTGGTATAAGGATGGGGTCATAAATTAATAATACAGGTACTATTATTTAATGAATGGATTAGAGGTATATGAAAAAAAATTGACTTATCAAATTCCATATGTAAAAGTTTATATTGTCTAAATGTTAACCCCCTTCTGACATATACCTAATACCACAGCATAAGTGTATATCAACGTGGTAAGTTGTCCGATTTACCAATGGTATTATCTTTAACGGCTTAATCGTATCATACTTTACGTAATTATTCCAATCAATTCAGTTATCCCATATTCAATTTCATATGTATAATTGTTTCGTTTTATATTAGTTAAGTTTATTTTAAAGTTACCTGAGTAAGAACACAATGTACCAACTTAAACTTAGCTAACAAGAGGACACGATACTACAATAAATGCTCAACCAGTTAACTCAACCAACTGCATGATTAATTACAACGCATGTCTTATACAAGCCCGCTAATTTGAACTAAAATTATTATATAAATAAAAAATCTTAAACATGACTTTACACAAAATATAATCATTATTTTGTACTTGAATTAATGATAAAATCCAAAACAACAAACCCGTGCAATTTGCACGGGTTAAAACTAGTTTAAATTATTAATGTATGCCCTAAGGAAATACTTCTTTTTTACCTCAATGGATAAGAAACTTCTTATATGGTATGAAAGTGGCCTAGGGGTGTTCAAAAAGTGGTCTGGACCGGCCGGTCCGGTCCAGACCGAATACATACCAGTCTGGTCTTCGGGTCCCAATAAATATGGTGACCGGTCTCCGGTCCGGTCCGGTCCACACTTAAAAAAAATAATTAAATTTTCCCTTTTAATGGATAACCGGTCCGGTCTAAACACGAAAAAAAACCAGACTTTAAGGGTTCCGGTCCGGGTCCCCTCTTAGCCGCTCCGGTCTTCGGTCTAGGAAAAACTGGATATCCGGTCCGCGGGTTCAACCGGTCCAGTCTGATCCAATCCGGTCCGGTTTTGGACCGGTGAACATCCTTACATGAAACTCCTCATAAGTCACCACTGCTATTGCTCTTAACATAAACAATTAGGGGATGTTTAGTTGTAAAAGTAAAGGGACTAGAACTAAGAAAGGGGAAGAGGAGAAAAGGAATAGGATTACAAATATCTACATCTTTGGTTGGTTACACAATGAAGGGGAATACTTAAACCACCCATTTTCACTGCACCACTACCACCATCATGCTACATAGACTCTCACCCTACCGATCCCCTCACGACCTCACTCTCGCCCTGACGAAGGCGAAACCACATCCCAAACCTTCATGACCAAAACCCCAAAACCTTGAAAAACCCTCCTTCACCCCAGGAAATACCTCCTCCCCCCTCGAAAACCTAAGGGGAGGTGATTTTTGTCCTTCAAGGGTAAATGAGGTCTCAACCCAAGCCTTTGTGACTAAAACCTTGAAACCTTGAAAAATCCTCCTACACCGAGGAAAAACCTTTTATGACCAAAATCCCTAAACGTGACAACCTCTCGTACACCTTGGAACCCCCTCCCCAACCCTTAAAATAGTGGACCAGGAGGGGAGTGGATTTCCTATGTGTAGGAACGTGAGGTCGTGATCATTGGGTTTGGGGTATTTTTTTTTTGAGAAATGTGGGATTATTATATTAGAGGATATTAGGAAATATATTATCATTAGATAATATGTTATAGGTAAGAGATTATCATTTGGAATATTCTTGGATTGTTTTCCAAGACGGTTTACTATAAATGTAACCGATTTCATTAATAATAAATGACCACATTATATAGTCTTACATGTATCATAGACTCATAGTCTCTCGCTCTCGAGGCTTAAATATACGACATTCCGGCATGTGGGGAGGGGTATCGCCTTCGTTAGGGCGCTTGTGCGGCAGGGTGGGGAATATGAGGATGATAAGGGGTTTGTTGCTTGCATATGTGGATGAGCCACCGACGATGACAATGGTAGGCGTAGTTAGTGGTGCGACGATAGTGGTGAGGATGGGATTGTTGTGGTGGTTAGGTTAGTGGTCGTAAGGTGAATTAGGAAAGGGAGGGATTTAGAGGACAACACAGGGGTAAGTAAATCATTGTTTTGTTCGACTCGTACAAACACTAACAAAATATGATTTTATATCCTCTTTTCCTTTTTCAACATCGTCATACCTAACGCCCCTAAAGTATTATCGTGTTAAGATGAATACTAGTTTAGATCTCATGCAATTGCATTGTTTATTTAGGAGATATGTGGTAAACGTTAAAATCTAATACTCTCTTCTATTTACAATGAACTTCCCCTTTACTTTTTGGATTATTCAGTTACAGTAGGTCTTGCTTAAGACGGGTCGGATCTTGCAACGGGTATTTTGTGAGAGGAAATGGGTAGAGGGGACAAGGTGGGCACCCCCCATGTGCTCTCCACTCACCCTTGATGGGTATTTTGTGAGAGAATATGGTATCCGTCTTAAGCTTAAGACGGATACCTCCGTCTTAAATAAGAATTTGTGATTCAGTTAATCTTCCTTATTTCTCTCTTTGATAAGTTTTGTGTGGTCCAATTTTAATTGTATGTGAGTTTGTGGGTTTGTGTGGTCCACATTCTCTCCCTTAATCATTGTGCCAATATAAAAGGGGAAGATCATTCTGAATAGGTTGGAGTATTACTTTTTATTGTTTAAGGATGAAACATGTTGTTACTAAAAAAATGAAATTGTAACTATTTTACTCTTATAGGTTATAATTAATTGTTTTTTTTAATCAAACAATTAGAGTATCAAGATAAAATAATTATGCTATACAATATTTGTGAAGTTTTGTATGTTTTCTCTATATTTTTTTTAATCCTTCATAAGAATTTGTTTAATATTTTCATTTTAGGGTGTCTCATTCATTTGTTTACTTTTTTATATTATGTTAGTTTTCTATGAGTTATTTGATTTCCTAATGAAATTATTTATCCACTTGTACTCTAGTAAGTACAACCACAAATGGTATCTCACCATTTTTTTTTAATATTTATGGCAAAAGCAAAGATAAATAAATGACCGGAACAGAGAGAGTATTTATTATGATACTATCGTTATCAACAAAACTTATTTTTAGTACTTGTAGACATTTTTATTTATATAGTTATTATGTGTCAAATTTAAAAAAGAAAAAATAAATAAAGGGTGTCAAGACCACTACTACTATTTAATTTTTTTTTTTGAAAAAAAAATTATGAAATTAGTGTTAGTCCTATTACGTTCTTCACATGGTACGACTCCTATTAAATGGAGAAATTTGTATCACCAATGTATACATTTGTCTCCTTATTAAAGTAGAAGTTTTGAAGGGAAAACTATGGATAAACTTATTCTTTTAATAGATATGGAATGGAACCGTAGTGTTAAGTGATGGTATTTTTTTGTAATATTAAATGGGCTAGTCTAGCCGCTTCAACGGGATACTATATTTCTTATAGAATAAAACGTTCTTACCTTCGAATTGGTTTTTATTATTTTTCATGCCTAGACATTTTGTATAGCGAAGGTATCAAATACCGATAATTATTTGTACTATCAAACGGACTAGTCTAATTACTCTAACGTATGTTTCCAAAATAAGTCTCTATTAAGACGGCACTATCTATCTTATGCTAGAAAAGGGTAAAGTATATACCACTTATACATATACCATTAAAACACAACTTTAGAGACTTACCAATATAATACAAGAATAGCTGGTACATCCAAGTACTTACATTACTAGTGATTGAGACTTTACCACAAAGTATTAAATTTGAACTGTTAAACCAGCCGCAGACTGCAAAAACGGCAGAGCCTTCCTTCGGCATATGGCAAACAATGCCTCCCACATAGGCCGTTAGTTCAAACTGAAAACAATATGTACCCTCACTAAACACTCTTAAATTATATTGATAAATAATAAAACCGGTTAGAGAAATTACATAACCATGGTTAAATAGGTAGCTTAGTCAAGTCTTGTCATAATTCAACCAAGGATTTAGCCTATAAGGCTCATCCTTGGAGTATGTATAAATATAAATAAAAAAAAACAGCTTACAATCTTAATTGAACCCAGAAAATAAGGAACACTTTGTAAACTTTTATTAAAAAGATGATTTACAAGAGATAGATAGACAGGGACGGAAAAAGCCTCCCTCTTACGATAAAAAAAAAAACGCATCCGTTTATAAACAAGAAACGTGAAATATAATAAAAACATAACAGTAAATATACTATGTACTTTATAAAAACAAAACAATTTTTCAACAAAATAATCAAGTCTGCTTTTTAAAATATACCAGTATTATTTACGCATCTTTACCCATTATGCACCAAATATTTTAGTGCTCCAATAAGTAAATTTTAGTGCTCTAATAAGTGCTCCAATGATGCACTTATTTTCTGAACGTTTATGCCATATCACCACTATGTGTATTTTTGGAGATATCATCTTCTGAATATCAGTGCTTTTATCCGGCTCTTTTATCCGGCTCTGGAGCGTCTTGTAAGAGCACAAATTTGTTCTAATGGGTTGATGCAATTGATGTCACCATGGAAGTATTATTTATTGATATTTATTATCTTCTTCTGAAATGGCTTTTCTGTGACAGAGAGTAGCCAAATTTGAATAATATTGAACATTTTCTTCTTTTGACATCTCCTTAATATTAAATTTATTATTAACTAACTGAGTTTCTTCATTATCCACTTCATTAAGATAAAAGATAGTATAACTATCAATTTTGTCTTGAATACGATCAATTGTGTACTGACAATTTAACTCATTAGTTTCCTTATTTTGTTTGAGCATAGTATCCTAGAAACGAGAATATGATTATCTTTTTAAACAGAATAATTTGTTTGGGGTATGGCCTGTTTTAGGACAGAATATCCAAATCCAAGGGATAAAAAATCCGATAAAGAAATTCATTTTAATAATATCAGAGATATATCTTCTAGGGTTTTTGGTATAACCTCTTTTCATTCCCTAAAAAGACCTTTGAATAATGGAGGTAATATATGCTCAGTTGCTCCATAGAATTGCCACCATTTTATAAGCCAGATTGGCAATGTTTGGTTATAAACCTCTTGATCATTTTAATATGTCATGTATGAATCTTTTTATCATTTTCATAGAGAAAGACTTTGTCAAATTCTTCGATATAATCTCAATAGTTATATTCAATACGACTTTGAGAGCACTAACACCTCATTTTTCAATAAGTATAACTTTTATGATATCACTTTTGGAGAAATTATAAATTTTTGTATCATTGTTAGTGAAACTAGTTTAGAACCCGTGCATTAATGCACGGTATATATAGTTTTTTGTTTTTTATAATATATTTAAATTATAGTGGTATCTTATTAATTGTTCATTTTTTCTAGTTATTTTATTTTGTTTCGAGAAAAAAAAATATTAAAACTAAAAATTAATCCAAGAAATTGAATAATATGCTAAAATGTATGTTTTTTTTCAAAAAGTGTTTTTTATAACATAAAGATCATGATTTCAATTTATAAATTCTCTCAATTTTTTTTCGTCATGAAAGGAATAAAAACGATTTATAGTTTTGGTTATACGTAATATGAGTCAAGTCATTATAATTAAATAATAACATCACTAAAGGATTAAGCAATTATAATTTTGTTTATATTGTTTATATTTTAAATAAAAGAACATAGTTTAAAGTTTAGTGAAAATAATATAATTTGATGAAAAGATTAATTTTAATGAAAAGATAATAATATAATGAAATCCATTATAATAATTAATTTCCTTGTTTACTTAATACAATTAAATTATCAATAGTTTCCTCATTTATAAAGATGTTTTTTGGAGGGAAAATTTGTGAGCTCACTTATTCTTTTAGTAGATAGGAGATGATAGATATCACAATTATTATATGAGAGTATATTCTCATAAAAAAAAATCTTCTTTTGTAAGATTCCATGAGATATTAATTATTAATCAAATATCTCTCACAGAAAACCAGTGGTTATCTTTCCAATTCTTATCTGAATTATTGAGTAGGATTATAATCCTTTCTTTATGGTTTTAACCATTTTTTCTTTTTCGTTAATAGTTTTTTTGACGATCCTTTTAAAAGGAAGGAGAAACCTTATCTTATCCCTTAGATTTCTATAATCTAAACTCTTCAAGTTCTTCCTTTTCTGTGAATTCATCTCTAGAGTGTTTAGCTATAAGCATTTTATTTCCATGTTGGATCAAGATATTACTTAGTCCAGCTTCGTCATTGTTTCTCTTATTAAGAGAATATCTTCCTCTCCCACTATAGGAGGAATATGAGCCACGACCACTTCCACGCTGCATCTCTAAAAATATAATCATTTATCCTGATAAAAAAAAAACCTTTGTAACCAAACATTGTCAATCTGACTTATATAAATAAAAGTTTTGTTAAATATAGGGAATCAGATTGAATATAACTATTTGGATTATATCCAAGTATTTGTCAAATTCTTTTTCTATGAGAATGATAAAAAGAGCCATACATGACATATTAAAGTCGGTCAAAAGGTTTATAACCAAAATTACCAGTCAGGTTTATAGAATGGTGGTAATTCTATGGGACAATTGAGGATAATGACCTCTATTATTCAAAGATCTTTTTAAGGAATGGAAAGAAGTTATACCAAAAACCCTAATATATCTGACATTATTCAAATGAATTTCTTTATTGGATTTTCTATCCGTTGGATTTGTAATTTCTGTCCTAAAATGGGTTATATCACAAACAAATTATTCTGTTTAAAAAGAGAATCATATTCTCGGTTCTTAGATATTATGCTCAGAAAAAATAAGAAAATTAATGAGTTAAATTGTCAATACACTATTGATCTTATTCAAGACAAAATTGATAGTTATACTATCTTTTATCTTAATGAATTGGATAATGAAGAAACTCAGTTATTTAATAATGAATTTAATATTGAGGAAATGATAAAAAAAGAAACCGTTCAATATTATTCAAACTTGGCTAGTAAAGCTTTGGCACGGAAAGCCATTTTAGAAGAAGATAATAATTTTCATAAAAGTGATACTTCAATTATGACATCAATTGCATCAAACAGTAAGAAAAAAATTTATTTTTTTAGAAGACGCTCAAGAGCAAGATGAAAGCACTAATATTCAGAATATGACAAAAAGACACATATTGTGATATGGCAAAAAGTTTTAGGAAATAAGTGCATTATTGAAGCACTTATTAGAGCACTAAAGTTCACTAATTGGAGCACAAAATTTGTTGGTGCATATGGGAAAGGATGCATAAACAGCACTTGTGTGAGTGTGTGTTTCAAAAAGCATACTTGATTATTTTGAAAAAAAATTTGTATTATTTTTATAAAGGAAACAGTATATTTATTATTATGTTTTTATTTTGTTTCACGCTCGTTGTTTATAAAAAGATGCCTTTTTAATTGTAAGAGGCGGACGTTTTGTGGCTCTCTTTTGTAAATCATCTTTTAAGAAAAGTTTAATAAGTGTTTCTCATTTACTGGTTGCAAATTAAGTTGTAAGTTGTTTATTTTTATTTTTATTTTTGCATACTCTAAGGATGAGCCTTGTAGGCTAAATCCTCTGTTGAATTATGACAAGACTTGACTAATAGTGACAAGACTCCGGTAAAGCACCCATAATAGTGACTTGCCAGCAGGCAAGGGCGAGATAACGATGGTATTTGTCGGAGTTCCGGTACTGGAATTGATTGGTGTAGAAAAAAAGTATGAGAAAAAGAATTTAGTAATAGTGGGCGAATGTGGTTCAGTGGTGTGATTTTGTACAGTATAGCCCATGATATTGTATAGTATAACTTGTAATATTGTATCATGGACTCGTGGATTTAAAAAGATAGGGTGAACTCACATGAACCTATGAACCTCTATATATATATATATATATATATATATATATATATATATGAACCTCTCTCTCTATGTACAAGTATGTAAGAGGATCATATGAGGTCATATCAAATCCTAATTCTCCCCCTCTCTATATATGTGTATATAAGAACTTAAGTCTTGCTTAAGGCGGGTACTATATGTATAAAGTTTAAGATGGGTCAAATACGACCAAGTAGTGGTAATAAAGACAAAACTTGTAGCTTTTTCTAGACAACAAGTGGGGTGATTTGGTGTTTGTCGAAACTTAAGACGGATATGTCTGTCTGAAATGAGAATTTGTGATATAAGAATGTGTCGGGGTGACAATATATTTCTCTTATACGAAGTATAAACAAATGATATGATCTTTGGCTTATCCTAAAATTAAGATGGAGAATTTGAGATATTTCTTTCTTATTTCACACTCTTTTATGCTGCCTTTAATGTCAACATACTCAAGTGACTCAACAGTAGTCAACTAAAGTTAATTATAGTACTCCAATAAACCGCATTCCTCGTCCTTTTTCTCTAATTGTATTTTATGGTTGACTTAATTTCACAGGCTAATTTCTCCTTACATGGCACCCCTAGTGGAATCATTGGAAGACGTTGGTTACATTGAAGGCAAAACATTATTCGGAGCTCCATATGATTTCCGGTACGGTCTAGCTCCAAAACCCCATCCATGTCAAATTGGTTCGAAATACCTTAACGACCTAAAAATTCTCATAGAAAATGCAAGTAACTCTAATGGAGGAAAACCTGTTATAATCTTATCACATAGTTTAGGAGGCCTATATGTTCACCAACTCCTTTTACGTAACAAAATTTCATGGCGTCAAAAATTCATCAAACATTTCATTGCTCTTTCGACTCCATGGGCAGGAACCATACAAGAAATGCTTACATTTGCATCCGGCTATACCCTAGGGGTGCCCTTAGTTAAGCCCTTATTGGTAAGGGAAGAGCAAAGAAGCTCCGAAAGTAACTTATGGCTGATGCCATCTCCAACTATATTTGGAGGTTCTAAACCAATAATAATTACCCCTTTTAATACTTACACGGCTAATGATATACCAAAGTTTTTAGGGGACATTGGGTATTCTAAAGGGATACACCCTTATACAACGAGAATTATACCCATGATTCGACAATTTGATCCGCCTCAGGTTCCAGTTACTTGTATAATTGGGAGTGCAGTAAAGACTCCCGAAACTTTGTTTTATGGTAATAAGGGATTTGATGAGCAACCCTCTATTTCTTGGGGTGATGGAGATGGAACTGTTAATATGTTAAGCTTACAAGCAGCTTATTATGAGTGGATTAAGCAGCAAAATGAAGAAGTGGCGATTGTTAAATTAGACGGTGTTTCACATACTGATGTATTGAGTGATCAAGCCTCGCTTGAGCAAATTCTGTTAGTCGTTTCTAATGTGAATTCTGACCTTGTAAAGTTTAATATTTCAGCTATGTAAATAAAATAAAATTAGTTAGTTGTTTTATTGTCCATTACACTTTTAACTATTTTGTAAAACCAGCTGTCTAAGAGCATCTCCAAGGGTAAGCTAGTAGTTACTAGCTTACCTTTGCCACATCATTTTTTAAAGTTACAACAAGCTTAAGTTATAATTTACTCCAATGGATTAGTGTTAAATTCTCTTATTACTGAGAATTCTAACTGTTTTACTCAAGATGGTAAAGAGAATTGAGTAAATAAAAGAGAGATTTTATTGATAATTAAAACTTAACTTACAAAGGAAGTCATCTAGCTATTTATATACAAGTGAGCTATTTACAAAATACCTGTAACAAACTTCTGAATTAGTTACACACTTGGAAAGTTTGTTACAAGCTGATGTGGCAGGAAAATATCTGGAAGTATCCAGGAGCTAGAGTTTGAAAAGTAGAGGCATGGAATGAGTCAGCAGTGGCAGTGCAGCAGCAGCGGCAGTGCAGCAACATCCAGATAATATCAACATCCCCTCCTCAAGATGGGACTAGGGAGGTTGAACCACAAGACCCAGCTTGGCAACAAGATAGGCATGCTGCTTTTCATTGAGTGCTTTAGTAAATACATCAGCAAGATGGTGTGATGTAGGAATATGGGTGGTCTTGATTAGCCCTGATGTAATTTGCTCCCTAATGTAATGACATTCAAGTTTAATATGTTTAGTTCTCTCGTGGAATACTGGGTTCTCAGCAATGTGCTGAGCAGCTTTGTTGTCACAGTGAAGTGTTATAGGAGTAGGAACTTGTATGTGCAGCTCTTTGAGCAACTCATTTATCCAAACAATCTCACTAGCAGTCTGACTCATACTTCTATATTCTGACTCTGCAAAGGATTTACTGACTGTAGCATGCTTTTTAGTTTTCCAAGATATTAAAGACCCTCCAAGAGATATGCAATAACCAGTTAGAGATCTTCATGTAAAAGCACAGGAGCCCCAGTCTGCATCACAATAACAATGCAGCATGAAATTGGTTTGTGCAGGGTAGTAAAGTCCCATATTCAGTGTGCCCTTGAGATATCGAATTAAATGTAAGGCAGCATTAAAATGTGGCAGTCTTGGTTCTGCTAGAAACTGACTTAACTGCTGCACACTGTAACTGATATCAGGCCTGGTGAGATTCAGGTACAGGAGTCTCCCAATCAATCTCTTGTATAACACAAGCTTGTCTAAAATTTGTCCTTCATCAACAGACAATTTAAGGCCTGTAGGAAGAGGGAATTTAGCTGGTTTGGCCTCAGTCATAGCAGAATCTTTTAGGATGTCAACAATATATGTAACACCCGCAAATGTACCCTATTTGTATTTTAAAATATTATACGGATACTTTTCAGCGAATTTTAGTTTTAATCTAGAATTAAATTTCCCGTATCTTTTTTAGAAAATCCGAGTTCGTTTTCGGACTTTACTCGGGATTCCGAGTGAGTTACGTCTTAAGGCGCTTATGGGCCTTTTCCCATAATTTTTCCACTCCCTCACAACTCACTTCTTCTTCCTCATCTAGTAACCACCCAAAACCTAAGCTCCGTTCTTGCTTAAACTTATAATCGACACTACTCCTTCGTTTCTCGCTCAAATTCACTAAAGTTCGTCTTATTCTTTTCCTCTAATCGTCCTCTATCCTTATTGGTAATAAAATTACCGTCTTTCTTGCTTTTCAATTTATCCGTCTTTCTCAAAGGTGAATTATATTCATCTTTTGTCGTCTTTGTTTAGGTGGAGACTTTCAAGATCCCGATAAGGATTACTATCTAGAGGAGGAAGGCTTAGAAATCGTTTAAAGACGCATCAAGGTAACGGTGAAGGGTTACTCGATATCATTTACGTGTTTTAATGTGTTTTCTATGTTAGAAATCGTATTTAGAGTAAGGTTAGTAATCATAGGAATTGTGTTGTTGATGATGGTTGTTGTTAGTTGTTAATTGATATGAAAATTGATGGTTTGTGTTAATAAATGTTGATTGTTGTATGTTGATGATGCGTTGAAAATTCAGGATCGCGTGCCTGAGACCAGGACGCTGGCAGCGTTGTGGGACGCTGGCAGCGTCGTCTGGCGCTGGTAGCGTTTCTTGCTGCCAGTTTTCCCAAAGTTGAACCTTTGAATTCTAGTTTCCGCCTTGACTTTCCTCGACCCTTTGGACTTAGTCTTCTTGCATTGATGATTTGTTTGTAGCCCACTCCAATTGTCGGGTTTGGGTCTCGGGTCTCGGGTTTGACTTTGACTTTTGTTGATTTCCGGGTTTGACTCTATAAGTTGACTTTAAATATTAATGTTTCGAATATATGATAATCCCTTCGCTTGTATCGCATGTTTTGTGACGGTTTTTGATATGTCCCACTTTGAGTCGGTTTTACAAATGTTACGGTTTGAGCACTAATTTTCTATGTGCTTTGTACTCTCATTCCCTTGGCTACCTCCACGTTCGTAAGGCTGAAATGTCGGAACGGGGAGTGTATCCTTACTGCTTAATTGCATGTGTTAGTGGGCATATGACGACGTTGTTGGGAGGCGAACGCTTTGCGTTGATCGACCCGGCCGTCAAATGTTGTATACTTGCGAGGTGGTGTCATTGCATGTAGCATACTGCTTGTATGATGCTTGTGCTCTTTTCCGCCTCTTTCGTGAAGGTTGACCGAATTTGGGGTACTCGGCTTCCGTGTATGACCGAGTCTTGGATGCGAAATGTTATCGCTTGTCGAATCGGAAAATGTTATTTCGAGAGTTTGGCCAGATTTAGACTAGGACCGTATTATGATCGTCGTCCTACCAGGAGGAAATTAGTCTACATATACGAAATGAATTGAATCGTGTATGCGTTCAGGGAAATGCTTATCCCGTGGATGCGATTTTAACCATACAGTTTGTACACGGTGCTAGTGCGTGTCATTTACCGTGAGAGGTGTCGTCAACGTATTGTACGTTTGTTTGGATGATTATATGATTGATTATCCATGATCTTTGGATGACTTGGCATGGTTTGTTTGTCGAGTCTCAATCTTATCAAACTTATGCCGCTAACGGTGAGATGCAAGCCCTAGTGAGTGTATGATTGCCAAAGAGTGTCATCCCCGAGTCTTTCTATAATATGATGGTTACGGATTTGTACTTCATATGCTCTTATCTTTATATATTGAATTGCCTATTTATCCTTCTCGTACTTCACATGTATATTTATATATGCATGCTTCTACTTTTGTATTTCCTTCTATGTACGTTTAATGTGATATGGCTGGGAGAACCCGGAGTTACTCCCCACTGACTGTGGCGTTCATGTTTTTCATGGATGAACAGGTTGCTTGATTGGATGTCTTTTTGCTTGTGGTATTTGGGTTCGGGTGTGAGCTAGCGGGGGCGTTGCCTGGTGAGTCACCCTAAACGTTTGGTTAGTAGGCTGTTTTGCTAATAACTTTGATTTTGATTACATTTTTTGAGAGACTACGTCTCTTTGTAGTACTATTCTATTTAAGTTTGTATTTTTTGACACTTCCTCGTATTCCTATCTGGCTGTAAAAAGTTTTAAAAACAACTCGTATTTTCCAGCTATTAAAATCACATTCTTGGTTATTTTTTAATATTTCCGCATTCGCGAGGGTTGTCACAGTTGGTATCAGAGCTAAGACGCTCCCGACGCACACACGTGAACCCTAAACTTAAATTAATTGACCTTGAAATAATAAATGAGAGATGGGTAGACTTAAGGACATAAGGTGGTAGTATTTGGTGTACTTGATGTTTGTTAGGTTCTAACTTGTTTGTTGATTGTGTTGAGTGATATTTGTTTGTATCTACCGTCTTGAGGTGGATCATGTGTTACCTAGAAGAAGTAATCTTTGGCCGAAGATTGAAGATCGACGAGCCTAATTGAAGTGTATTTCTTCCTCATCTATGATTTCTCTCGTCCTTAATGTATCATGCTCTCTTCCTTCTATCTAAGTGCTTCTTTATCATCTAACGTCTTCTCCCCTTGGAGATTACTCTTGTTACTTCCTTCCTCCTTATCAATAGGTATCCTTACCTTACTCATGTAATATTTTTGTGGATGCCATACCCATTTGTTTGTGATATATATACTTGGTCGAAAGAATTTTGAACTTTGTGGGATGTTAGTGTTGGTTAGAATGAATTTGGGATTCGAGGTAAATGGTGTAGATCTAAGTTCACCCTATACTGATGATTGGTTGTATATCTGTGGAAAGGTGGTAAGATAAGTTTGATGATTTTAATGCATAATGCTTGCCATGACTCATGTGTGAATAATTCGTGGTATTTGATGGTGTAAAGTTGAATGAGTTGGCTAGGACTTCTTAACCCATTAGGGATTTAATCTTTTGAACTTAGGAGTTTAGTAATATTAGAGTGTCTTGAGGATCATATCTAAATTGGAGCTAGTTGTTCTAAGTGAGAATATTTGAATGATGCCTTGAGTTGTAAAATGCTTTTGAGACTAAGTGACTTCTTGTGGATTCTAGTTTATGTGTTAGAGTATACGCTTGGTGGAAACGTACTTGGCTATAATTCTTGGATTTAAAAATATGATCTTATATCATGGTATCGGAGACTTGGTTGGGGTAGTAAGGCGTCATGATAGATTAAACCATGTTACTTAAATATTATGGCATGAGTGGAATTTGATTAGATTGGCTATGACGGTGATGCCTTAAGATGTTGATGATGACGTTTTGTTCGGTGTTCTACCTTGTGGACCATAGGAGTTGAAAGGAGATTAGTATGAAGAATTCCTTGTTAGACCTTCAGTTTTGAAACCTTTGAGAATGTGTCAAATTTTGGAGTTAAGAGAATGTTACTATGCTTGAGTTGCAATTCCGCAATTGGGAATCCGTGTTATATTAAAGGATGGATGAATAGGGTTGTAGTCGATTTATCAAATCTAGGTGTACCTTACTTTGATGATTGTACGTGGTATGATGGTCCCTTGTAAGAGGCCCTTGTAAAGGAATAATTAAGTTGTTTAACATCGCCCTGAGTCTGAAAGGAGAAATTTTGTGGATTAAACCTTAAACCTTTACTCGTGCCATTGTCCCTTTTCATTTCCATTCTTGAATGTTTTTGTCAAGATTGATCTTTAAGAAATCACAAGCTCGTATCTTCTTTCTTACTCGGATATCTTCATAACACTACTATCTGCTTTGTCTCTTTCTTGACCTCGTTATTTTCAGCGTTCCTCTCTTATAATCTCGTGTCTGATTTATTCTCGTGTTCTCCTTGAGATTCCTTATCGTTTCCTATCTCGTTGCTTCTTCATCTTTTCTCTAGTGGGTTGGATATTCCGTTTGTAAGGCTCAGAGAATAAGTGTGATGTAATTTGGGATTCTTTAGCTAGAATATGTGTCTTTGGATTGAGCAAATTTCATGTTGTATTTCATCATGGGAAATAGGATTTAAGCTCTACGATGAATCCTAATAGTGATAATGTATCCTCTCTTGGTGATTTTAGATTTGGAGCTTGATATTGTAGTGTTATTTTGAGAATTGAGTTGATCATGATAATAGTTCGTTGTTGTTGAGTATTATAACGGTTGCTTGGGATATCATTTGGGAATTAGATGTCTCTAATTGGTGGATTCTAAAAGAGACTTTGCTTTAGGGTAATTGAGTTGGTACCCAAAGTTTGAGGAGGTTTGTCATAAATGAAAATCGATTCATTTTGAGTTTTAGATGAACTAGATGATTTGAATGGTTGTCTGATTGCCAAGTGATTGATCATTTGTGGTTTGGAATTAGTAATTCTCTTTTATTCTTAAGGAATCATAGTTTGAGATTGAGAAATGTTTGTTGCAAGCTTTGGATAGTGAGTGCTCAGTTGTTATGGAATATAGAGATAGAATGGTGAACCCATTCATCTTGAGGATTAGTAACCACCATAGTTTGCTAATGTGACTATTTATATTTGAGGCTTTGAGCGTAGTAATGATCGAATTAAGGATGTTTGGCGTATTAAAGAATCCTTATAACCGATAATGGATTGTGGATTTTCCCTTGTCGTGAGACTTTGGATGAGGCTAGTTGAATGTTAGATAATTATGTTTGTTGCTTTGATTGTGTTTTTTTACTTTCGAAGATGAGAAAGTTCATTGCAAATTTAGGATAATGAGTTTGAAGTAAATTGAATCAAGGGAATTTAATGGTAAGTCTCTTTTACCATGTGGATTGTTAGTTGTGGAGTCTACCGTGCCGAAGGACTTTAGTGGATACTAAATGGATCTGAATAATTAGGTTATTGGCTTGAAATCTCGTGATTATGGAATATTTTTGTAGGATTTCTGATGATTGAAAATGATGAGTTGCATATTGGGTAAATTGCATTCTCTTGAGGATTTGGTTTATTAGTAGAGTTAGTACTATCGAATTCTTGTAGATCTTCGTGCCGATTTCAACGTGATCTTCCTATCCCTAAGAGTTCGATTTGTTTCGTTTTTGCGTGTTTTGTATATGTTTTGTTATCGTGATTTGTAAACTTTATGTTTGAGTCGCTCTATGTACGTGTAATGTCCTGTTATTTGATTTTATATTTGATAAAACCTTCAAATTTCCATATTATATTTCTAATTTAACGTTTCAAAGAAGTCTAAAGATGGTTTTTGTACCTCCTTTTTGGAAAAAATAGATTTCTTTCGCTTTTATATTTGGATTTTACGTTTGGTTGGATGTTTGCACTTGTTATTGGAGACGTCTGATAACTAGTCCTACACTTACTAACGTTGTTTTGAATTTCGATTTCACTATTTCGACATTGCTTTGATTTTGATAACTAGAGTACTCGTTCGCGACGGGCACTCCTGCGATCCGTAAATAAAGTTTCGCACTTATGAAAGATTTCCTTAAACTGTTTTCGAGATGAACCTCGTTTCATAAATATTTCCCCTCATAAAAGTTTTCGTATTAGTTTTGAAAACCGATTCTTGTCCTTGATACTTTTGTTTTCTACTCTCAAGTTTCGAGGACGAAACTTTTTAAAACGTGGGGTGATTGTAACACCCGCAAATGTACCCTATTTGTAATTTAAAATTATTTTACGGATACTTTTCAGCGAAATTTAGTTTAAGTTTAGAATTAAATTTCCCGTGTCGAATTTAGAATTTCCGAGTTCGTATTTAGATTTTACGCGACATTTCAAGTGAATCACGTCTTAAGACGTCTTTGACTTTTCTTGACTTTTTCCACTCACTCTTCTTATACTCCCTCATAAACCCTAATTCTTCCTCACAACTCAACTCTTTCTTCCTCACTAAGAAAACCCCAAAAACTTAGTTTCCATTTTGATCCAACCTTAGAATCGTCCTAACTCAGTCATTTCTCGCTCAAATTCGCTCTAGTTCGTCTCATTCTTTCCCTCTCATCGTCCTCTATTCGTATTGGTAATAAAATTACCGTCTTTCTCGCTTTTCAATTTATCCGTCTTTCTCAAAGGTTAATTATATTCATCTTTTATTATCTAATTGTAGGTGGAGACTAGGAAGACTTAGAAATCGTTTGAAGACGCGTAAAGGTAACGGTGAAGGGTTACTCAATATCATTTACGTGTTTTTATGTGTTTTCTATGTTAGTAATCGTATTTAGAATATGATTAGTAAGCTTAGGACTTGTGTTGTTAATGATGGTTGTTGTTAGTTGTTAATTGATATGAGAATTGATGGTTTGTGATGATAAATGAGGATTTTTGTTGTTGATAACATGTTGGGATTTGATCGTGGCTGAGTCCAGCGAAGGTAACGCTGCCAGTTTCCCAAAGTCGACTGCAGTTTTCCTACACTGACCCCTTTTCGTAAAATGATCATATCTACTTTGTTACTTGCTTGTTTTGGGCTTGTGACATCCCGTTGGAACCGTAAGAGCATAAGCTATCACCTCCACTTAGAATTACTGCATTTGGATTTCTAGAAAACTAGTTATGACCATTTGAAGTGGACCCTTGTTTTAGTTGGTTTCCAAACAACGTTGTTTTGGAGAGGGGATCTATGTTTCTTATTTATGGTGCTTCATAAACTTGTTCAAATGCTTATGTATCATGTATTGACTCATTTTTATCATAGTTAAATTTATCTAATTCCCTATTCTCATGTTTTGTGACGATTTTTGATATGTCCCACTTTGAGTCGATTTTTACAAATGTTACGGTTTGAGCACTAATTTCCTATGTGCTTTGTACTCTCATTCCCTTGGCTACCTCCACGTTCGTAAGTCTGGAATTTCAGAACGAGGAGTGTATCCTTACTGCTTAATTGCATGTGTTAGTGGGCATATGACGACGTTGTTGGGAGGCGAACGCTTTGCGTTGATCGACCCGGCCGTCAAATATTGTGTACTTGCGAGGTGGTGTCAACTGCATGTAGCGTACCGCTTGTTATGAGGCTTGTGCTCTTTTCCGCCTCTTTCATGAATGTCGACCGAATTTGGGGTACTCGGCGTCTATGATTGACCGAGTCTTGGATGCGAAACGTTTATCGCATGTCGAATCGGAACACGTTATTCCGAGAGTCTGGCCAGGTTTAAACTAGGACCGTATTATTATCGTCGTCCTACC